>JAQFZT010001023.1:0-17938 GCA_034696325.1 Camisiidae sp.
TGATGACTTTCCAGATCCGACCTGACCAACCACTGCCACCAATTTATTTTTCTTAATTTGTAAATAAATGTTCTTAAAAGTGAGATTTTCTCCTTTACTCCATGCAAAGGTTCCGTTTTCGACAACAATTGGAGACTTAATATTCTGTTGTGTGAAATTGCATTTTCATCGATTTCATCTGCATTTAAGTACTTATTGATTCTGCGAAGAGATACTAAAAACTGAAATTTTAAGTTTAAGAAATCTATTATAACTCAAAACTCATAAGCATTTAATATTATATTAAAACTTATGATCTGCAGTATTGTTGATTACATACCATCGCCGCTATTGATAATACTTGTGGAAAATGACTGAGTGGTAGCCCTGAAGGAAATTTATGATTATTTAATGATAAATAGAATGTTCAATTTGTTAAAACTGACTTATAATATTGAAAACAGATAAAGAAACAAAAGCCTTGTTTGCATCGAGTATATTGTCAGATGAAATCAGAACAAAAGTTGCGAAACTTAATAAACCAACCTTTGAATGAGAAACAAATAATTCTTGAAATGATTGAATGCAATGAAAGTTGCGATTTTACAAAAAGTAAAAACTTTTTATTGTTTATGATATTGTTTTGAAACTTACTCAAAAAGGAGCTGAAAGAGCGTTAAAGAGAATGCCTCCGTATAAAATAGTATTCTTATTGAGTGATTTAACTTCTTTTTTCTAATCGACTGACATGAGGTCCACAATTTCACCGGTTGTGAAGTTTTTGCGACCGAAACTCGATAACTTCAGACTCTTAATTATTGAAATAACTTATTTAAAACAATTTTCGAATTGAGTCAATCTCTTATCTTACAAAACCTTCAACTATAATATACATACCTTTCGATAGATGACTGATATAATGCAAGATCTGATTCTCATACTCAATAAATTGATTTTATATTCAAATTGATTATTAAGTAATGATTCAAAAAGAGGAGAAATAAACATAAGTGAAGCATAAAAATATCCTCTCCATTGCGGCTCTTCATTGGTTGGAGACATAAGTCTATTGAATACTAAAGGATTCACAAACATAATAAAACTGGCAATCAATTTAAGAAAACTACAAAATAGGATTTCCGGCCAAAAAGTTCTTAATATTGAGTTCAAAAGATTGTTGGCATTTCTCACAGACTCGACTTGTGATCCTCTTCTCAAAGCGATTCTCTTCCATTTCTCGATGACTGGAATCCAAACTTTATTGAATTTCTCAATTACAACACTCGTAATATTCTTTTGATTCAAAGTCCACATGTCATCTGTTGCAAGCGGTCTTTTGTATCCCTTAAAAACCACACCATTAAACCACCAAAAAGTAATTTTCAGGACAGGATTTCTAAAATATACAGAAAATATTTTGTGAATTGAATTTGAATTTCAGAAAAAAATTTCGAATTTACTTTATCTGTCAACGCTTCGAAATCAACATCAGAAAAGCAAGAAAGTAAGAATTGTGTCACTAATATAGGATAGTTATCATCTTTGAAATAAAAGTATAATAATCAAGCGTTCCGTTGAAGTGGCCCTAAATTTTAAGTGATTCAATTGAATGATTGATTATCTGTTTTAAAATAACCAAAATATTACATCGCTATATATCATAGTAAGTACAGTGCGATAGTTAAATGTGGCCCCTATTGTCACAATTAACCAAAATATAAATACAACGCTTGAAGAATAAATACCACTTTTACGATATAATAACATTAAAACGGTTAAACTTATCTGAAATTTTAAGAAGAAAAATAATTATTTCCATGAAAACCTTTTAGTTAAATAAATCAAAACTCACAAAAGTTATAGACTTAATGAAAGGAGTGTAAAATTGGACGGTATGTACAAAATAGTCATCTCTTATGTATTTAATTGATTCTCGAATGAGTTCAGTTAAACTGATCACAAGTAAAACCAAAGTTAAAAACTATGCATAAAGAAATTTTTCTCTCATATCATTCATTATTAGTTCAAATTTGGGTTATTTCTTACAATTTTAGTGATTAAAATTAGAGTCCATGGAAGAGACGTTTTGTTATTATGAAAAATTTTGTAAATCTCATAAACAGAGAATATCCACAGGAGAGCACATGGTATCCAAACAAGAGCTGTCTCTTCGAAGCAAAGAGTTAAATCAGGACTAGAATGTGTATTCCAAGACAGCTCCTAATCCTATAATCATTTTTGTTGATGGATCGCTTGTTGTATTGCTTTAAAAAAATCGCAATTATATTAAGTGAATAACTCACCCAAACTCTGAGCTACAAAAACCAGTCATCGAAATACAATCACTTCACACTTTAACTTTAACTAATGAAATACTTTCGATTACTTCAAAAAGCTTTAATCATAAAATGTTTTTTACGTGAGATATCTTTTAAAATAAATCATTTGAATTCCTGATTCAATCTTTAAGCCACTGAATGCACAATGAGTTTACACTCTAAAGTTGATTTAATACGAGACTTTAATGTTAGAAATACGGTATATAATAATTATTTTTACAATTTAAAAGCTGTGTCAACTTTAAAAAATACTGTATTTCTAGTTTCTAATATTGAATTACTGAAACTCCTTCATTGAAAGCTGAAAATTTTGGTAAATTCATACACACATGAATGAAAAATGAATCACAAGACATACATTTAAAAGTATTTAATCTATAAAAAAAACTTGATGTACTTAAATGAACAAGAGTTAATTCGTTTATTGATTATATTACATAAAGCAAATGATCTCAACATTTGAAGCATAGAAACGTTTATCTATTGAGATACCACTGAAGTTATTGATTAAAGAAATCCACCGATACTTTCACTTGAAATGTAATGTAATGTAAACCTGTTATGAGAGCGATCTTGACACTGTTGTCGCTACATGTTTAATGATCTTAATATTTGTAAGTATATTAGAATATAGCGACATCAGTGTCTAAATTGTGAACAGTGTCAAGATCGTTCTGAAGGTCAGCTTACTTTTAGTGGTCTCATACCTAGCATCAAACCAATCCTAACAATAGCCCTATTCATCGTATACCTTAAGGTCAGTCTCAACCTAAACTAATAACTCTACAACTTTCCTAACAATAGCCTAAACTGTATATGAGACCTTAACATTATGTGTCATAAAGTCAGTTGTCATTATAATTATATAGGGCTCATAACGCACACAATAGGCAATATTCATAAAGTCTTCTTATAAAAAGTGATTTCAATTTATTTTATATTTATTTAATTATTAAAGTGTTCGCCAATCTATCCATACCTCCAGGGCTAACCCCTACAACCTTCTCGAATCGGAAAAACCATTTTTGTTAAAATCATTTTCAAATTAACAGTCATTGAAGCTTTTTTGTTTCATTATTTTTATTGTATTTCAAAATTTCTTTTATCGGTCAGTGATTTGCAAATTTTCTAATATTGAATAGCATGCAAAATGGGTCTAGTTTTAGGTTTCCGAAATTTATTAGAATATTTATACTGCTGTATTGAACTTTTCAAAATATTTTTCAAAGTCAACATGAGTGGAGTTGTTTTTTTTTTATATAATTTTCATATCTATTTTTTAAAACTAAAAATTGGTAGAAATCATTTATCAAAGGAATAGTGAAAGCAATCATTTTAATACTTGTCAGAATTTGAGTCTTCAAATGAAATAAAGAATTTCTATTTTTGAGATGACTTTTAGTCTCATTGAGAATTTTTTACATGAAAAAAGTTTAGTTTAGTTGAAAGGCATGAGTGAAAAAATGCTGACTGAAAAGAAGCTCTGACTTTGAAAATAAAGCCAAAGTAAGCAAATAGCGTAACATATTCTTTGTCTAATCAACAGTATTGAATCCATCGAGAGATTGGCTATTCCTATAATAATCCCAATGGTCTTTATATCCTCAGCCCTAAAATCAATGTCATGTTTCCTAATTTGTTCTTCGCATTGAATGCAATACAATTTGTCCCTTTAACTTTTGACGTCTTCTTACATCCTTTATTATAATAGCATTTCATTTTGTTGACCAATTCAGTTGCTCTCACTATTTCCTAAGCACTAAATGGTATTAAATTCTATTGAACTATTCAAATATTCTTCAATTTTCAATCTCAAGAAATAAATCAATTGAAGATTCAAAATAGACTTCAGTTTTGCTAAATTTGCATTGAGACGAGTCTGGAATACTTCTTGAAATTTGAATCAACTTTTTAGTATTCGACTCAAATTGAATGCAAGAATTTGCGGATTTTCAAAGCAAAATCATTTGTAAAGTTTATATTAGTTTTAGTTTAGACTTCAAATATAAATACTAAAAGATATCAATTTTATTATTAGCATAAAAATAATTAAATTGATAGAAAAAATCAAATCAAATCATTGAACCGGTGTTTCGAATGAGTTAATGATTTTCTTATAACTAATGACTGTCAGACTGAATACAATGAGATTGATTCAAGACATCAATAAGAAGAGATGGTTCTGTTAGGTAGAGAAGAGAAAAAGGCTATAGAGAAGTAAACACTTTGTACAGAAGCGTTACTAAAGATGTAAGTGTTTCCTTTGTTTTAATTGTTGGCAACATTCACATTCACTATTGACCCGTACACTAAAATCAATATTAGCTTTTCTCAAACTTTTCCTCTCTAACTCACTGCTAAGCATTTCTCTATTCGATGGTTAGATGAAAAATTATATGTTATATTAGTTTATATTTCATGGGAGAAAACCATTCATTCTATGAGCAAAATGTTTTTTAAAAGTCATAACTGTATAGTTGATCGATAAAAGCTGTTACTTTTTTGCTCTAAATTCATTTCATTAACTTTTGTTTACTGTCTTTCAGAGTAATAGTAACTTTAACTAAATGTTTCATTAATTGTAAATGACATTTATGTTCAAAACTAGAGTTTTTGAGTGACAAACATTTCACTTGAGTGCTGAATATATAATATAAATATAAGAGTGTTTTGTAATTAATTCACAGTTTATTGAAACAAAATTTCATAATTTCTATAACTAGCGAAATGCTATAAATATTAAATCACGAATAAATCAATTAATAATATGAAGTTTATCTATGAATTACTTAAATAAAATACACATGTTATACATCTAAACTTCTTTATAATTTCCAAATTACATATTTTTCAATTAACTTCGGATCCATTAAACAATTATTTATTTTTATTTACGATTCAATCATAAATTTTTTTGAATTTAAGTTTACATTTTTCAAAGTGAGAAATTTATATATACTTTCATTAAATTCTAAATGTTTTATAAAATCAAATAAATAAATTCATATTTAAGATACTTATTTCTCTCAAAGTTTTCTGAATATAATTTTGATGATATGTATGAATAGGATAATCATTTTCCGGGTCCTCCGAGAAATTCACTGCCTCTCGGATTATAGAAATCATAGAATCGATTCACTAGACGTGCGGGTCTTTTGAATGAAGAATTGAGATATTCTGATAACTTCTTGGCCAAGAAAAAGCTGGGCGAAGCCGCCCCACCGAACCTTTTCTTTCCAGGACCGCCCAAAAACTCCGACAAACGTTTTCCGGGACCGCCGAGAAATTCGGAATATCTTTTTACGTTTTGAGAGCCATAAGTATCGGAAAATGAAGTTCGTTCAGCATCTAAACAAATTTAAGTTCATTCATAATTAATTATAAAGTTTGATTCAAATCAATCGACTCTTTTTATTATGTATCGCATGTTTTAGTTTGGCTTTAGTGGTTCATTCATTTATTCAAACTTTATTAGCATTAATTTGAATACTTAAAATCCGACATAACTACCAAATTGATTGGTATGACTTTATTAGGAATCATTGAGAGTCATATTATAATGCATATAAAGTAAAGCACAAGTATTCAGTCTTTTATGATATTCATATCTTTATACGGAAACTGTATTCAGATAAGCCTCTTGTTTTCTACAACAATTTTACCAGAAAAGGTATTGTATGTACTCAATTCAGATTATTTTTATAAAAAATTAACTTCAAAAATATTATGTCAATCTAATCTTCTAAAATAAGAGTAAATACTAAAGATTCACAGTTGTGTTGTAAAGATATCTATCTATTTGAAAAAGAATTTGACAGAAATATTATAATTTTCAAATCTCTTTAATCAATGCGTAAATATCTGATATTGTTATAGCAATTCCTGATTCAGTCTAATAGTTTGGTCATTAATATTGAAGCCAATTCATGTTAGTCTTACTCAAGTTACTTGTAATGACACATGAGTTAATACTATTTAAGCACTACAAACATTGAAAATCTTAGCTATTGCTGAGTCGATTCAATTTTACATTAAGGAGTAAACCTTAAATATCACTAATATTTGTGCTGACTTGACTCAGTTTGTTAGAAGGCTAAATTAACTTCAAGACTCAATCTCAGTCGTTTTATTCCCTTAAATACTATGCTGAATCACTTTGTACAACATTATTAAAAAATTCCACCATAATATGCCATAAAAGTTATAATAATTATAATTATTGTTTAAAAAGTTTAATTATTAAACTTGAATCTTCACAGAAGAATCACTTACTTTATATGAGAAATACATTTAGAACATAGTTTCAGAGAATTGTTTAGATCTAACGTAGAAAACAAAATGATTTAGTCGTCAAATTTATGATTTACTGTTTAGATAAATGTTTAGTTACAAGTTTAAAAATTCAGGTTCGCATTCACTTGTCGTCTTCTTCGGCCCAAAAACTCAGAGCCCATCTTCTTAGTTAAATAGATACTGTCGGCCCTCTTTTTCCCTAAAAACTCCGAACCCATTCGCTTTCCTAAAAATGAAAATCAGCCTAACATTCAAACTTTTCGACCAAAATAAGTCACATGAACTTCAATGATAAAGAGCTTAAAGCATATCTCTTTCAAATAACTGATTAAATGTTAATGGACTTTATTATTATAAACAATGTTTGAAAAACTTTTAGTATTGTATTAGAAAATTGATTAATTCAAAGTTTAATCCTTTTGGTCATTACATACCCAAGAATTCGCTTCCTTTTAAGCGCTTACTCAGCAAGTGCTGTAAAGACCCATAATATTTTGGATTAAGCCTTAAACTGTAATATGACGGTAAATGAGAACTTTCAAACTCGCTTTCATCGTCTTCATTTAGATTTGAATTTAAGCTGCTTTCATCTGCTTCTATAGTTTTAGTAAATTTTTAATTAAAATATAATACCATTTGATAACTCGCTTCACATCAGTTAAAAATGTGTTGATTATGCATTTTTATCATAATAAATTGCTATCAACACATATTTTAACTTTAATATCACCCTTAAATAAGTTTTATGGTTAGTTCTATAAGTTTTATCATGATTATGACATTTTTATGTTCACATTGTTTCTAATAATTTGTTTAAATTATAGTCAAATTTGAGGTAATTATTATGAATTTATAATTAATAGCATTCATAACTTATAGTCATTGTTATAATTTTCAGAAGTATAATAACTAAATACATACTGAATTAGTAATTATAAAATTCAATATGAAATTTCTATGGATTAAATTAAAACTATAGCCAAATATTTTTGTGATGAGGAGTACCCATACCGTGATCTGTTGTTATTGCGGTCGCAGTAGCAATAATTACAGCCAAAAGTGTAATCCAAAGCAGTATGCAATTGAAATGTTTACCATATAATAGTTCCATTTGATTTGGTTTGGCTTCGGCTGTCAGATAAATATCAGAAACTCTATTAATTTTTTCAATTAAAAGATACAGTTTTATCAATTTTCAATCATTTCTAAGGTTTTGTCAGTTGTTTAGACAGAAATATTTTGCAAATCATATTAAAAGTACTTGAATGATAAAACCAAAGCAGCAGTAAAGCTTCAATTTGAGTTCTCAATTACTTTCATAGTTAGTATTTCTAGAAATCTGTGGGCAAACATTTTTCATTTCAAAATGTTTTAACTCTTCTTTTCTGTGAACATTTCAAAATTTTAAATTTTCATTAAAAAGGTATTAAGAAATACTATAAGTTTGTAAACAAATGCTTATTGAATTTGAATACTTTTATTAAAAGAAGTTATTTTGAATTTTTCCAATTTTAAAATCTTGTATTTCATTGAGTTATCTTAATCTGACTTATTTTTCAGATCTGTCAGCTCTAAAGAATACTCGCATAATATTATGTTAATTTTGCACTTCAGCAGAACCTTAAAATAAATATAATATTGAAAATCTTTAAAGATAGTAAAAGTAACATGAATTTTAACATTTGGCATTTGAAAAAAGGAAAAAAATTAGTTCAGTATTTAGAAAGTGTGTGACTTCAATACATAGCGTCTCAAATCATTTTGAATACATTGTGAATTGAAAGCAATGCTCCAAAGAGTAGTTACTGGTATTTATAGTTATTGTGTACTCTATAAACTCTAAAAACAATTTATGACGAAAAAACTAAGGGAAAGATTTAGAATTTAGATTATCGATAGAAAATAAGTTTTGAATAAATATTTTAATTCATTCATTTTCTTAGAGAAAAATTTATCTTTGAATAGAGAATAAATCTCCACTTGAGAGGATTTTAAGATCAAGAGGCGAGCAATTAAGTTGATGTTTAGTCGTTTCTGACGCCAGACTTGCCATTCATTAAGTTCCAGACTTTACAGCAAATTTATTGACTTTAAGAGCAGTGAATGAATTATTGAATGGAAGCTTTGAAATGCTTTCAAACCACAGCATTACAAATTAACAATGATTTTCATTAAAAAAAAGTTAAGAACTCAATCCTTTCTGATCTAATCTAGTCTTCGATATTTTGACTCAAAAGTATAACAACTTCTGATGAATAGAATTAATTCATTGAAAATTCAATAAAACTTTAATGTATTGAAGAATTTATTATTATATTATTCAAAACGTATCCACAAAACCTCAACACTTTGAAGGTCTGAATATTGTTCTCCATGAACATAATGATAAACTAATGCTAATTGTATTTGAAAATTGAATATATGATTAAGTTATGACTTTCTCTATGATTCCAGAGGTTTATACGAATTAAGCTTTTAGACACCTCTTGCTTTACAAATTGAACCAAAAGATCACTAAACATGTAACGACAATACTTTGATTACATTTCCACAGTCCTATACATGTAGAATAAAATGCCTCCTCAGCTATTATCTTATGGTTTCTTTCAATATGTTTCAATTTCTCCATTTGATTTGATTTTATAATTCAGGCATTGAATACCATAATTCTTAATCAAACTCAGGTAAACCCCATCGAGACTACCAAAAAAACTTTTCTCAATAAGGTTTAAAATAAAGAAAGATTTTGTATACTTTTGTATATATCTTAACCAAAAGAAAAAAGAAAAAAAGTAAACCCTATAAATAAGATTAGATGTGAGGAAATACTAGAATTCCATACATATGTTAAGGTTATACAAACGGACGACTTTTTGCTAGTGACAAATATTTTATTAGTTTACACTTGCAATGAGTTTATACATTTTTGGCAAAAATGGAATCTAAAGGATTCAATTGAGGATTTATAGATACCATATGACAGAATTTCATTACTCGTACTAAAGCTCTTTCGACTCAAACTTTTGAGTCAAATTTATTTTGAAGGATTTTAGACGTTTGATAAAACTCGGGTTTCTTTCAAATGAAATTTCGCTTCACAAACAGAGTTTGTTCGGCACAAACGATTCTATGTATGTTTTTAGGTTTTAATTGTTTTAGAAATTAAGTTCTCAATGCTTTCCTTTTAAGGAAAAGTCAATAAAAAAGTATCATTGTTTAGCTATTATAAAGTATAAGCGAAGTTCAACATTAAATAAATACTAATTTGACATTTTCTGGTTTTATTTCTTTCAAGAAATCTCACAGTATTTCCGAAAAACATCATTTTCACCCAACACTGAGTTTTTATCTCAAAGGATAAAAGTATTCATAACTCACAATTTTAAAGTAAAAAATTTCATGGAACTAAAGAACGAAATAATATTTAAGCGAAACTCATAATCAAAAAAAGTTTAAGTGGAAGTTGAAGATTAAAAGTTATAAATAAAATGGATTTTTTCATTTCAGGGAAGTATCGTTTAATATACCTATAATTTTGAAGATTTTTATGGACGCATTTATTCAGTTGAGGAAGTTATTAGCTCTCAAGCAAACTAATTGAACCTTTTTATCAATATTATAGATTACAGTAATTCTTATAACTTTATATCGAGATTTTTTGTAACTATACGACAAAAACGAAAATAAGTTTATTTATAGGTACTTTATTTATAGTACAGCCTTTTACTAACTAGTATTCTGTTATTCATTATTGAGAAGATAAATCATCAAAGCTCTAACTCTAACGCATCATTCGGCGGATAAAGCAATTTTACGCTTCAACTCTTGTGACTTCTGTAAATGTTAGCCTAAAGTTATTATGCTTTGTGAAAGTTGAATGTATCAGTAGAAGTGATGCTTCAATGGTGCCCATAGATAGCAAATCTGATCTTTCATTGGGAAAAGATTTTGGAAATCTTTCACAATCAAATTCATATTTTAAGCACTAGTTTGTTAAAAGCAAACCAAAAGACAGCTCCAAATTTGATTGTTAGTAAAAAAACCTTTGAAAAAGGAGTGGATTTTCTAAATGATTGGCATCTTATTCAAACTGATACATAATTATAGCCAGAATGAGCTTAATAATAGAATCAAAATTGAGCTTCAGATAGATATCTGAGAATTAGGGTGACTTCACAAATGAGTAATATATGGTCAAAGAAGGAAATTTACATGAGTGTATGGATTCAAGCTCTGAGTTTTAATTTTGAAATTATGTAAATGGTATAATTAGGTTGATCTGATTGAATAGTTATCAAGAAAAATAAATGCATGTAACGTGTGTGTCAAACGCCTCGTTTATTCTCGCCCACACTCAATGATATGCCTAAAAATACATTCAATTGTTCATCTCTTGTTCATTTTTGCGATTCAATTAATGATTTAAATGCAAGCTATGAGATGCTTAATCATAATTAATCAATTTATCCAATTATTACTGAAAGGTTATTTATTTTTGCAATGTTTAAATTAGGTTAAACAGAAGCATCAATTGTAAAAAACTTTTATGACAGATAATTTGTAAATATAGAGGTGTCATAAAAGCGATCCATTTATTTTCCTGAAAACATAGTAACATAAATATCACTTAGTTTTACATGTGTTTATCCTCACGCAAGTTTATTCCAAATTGAATGTTCAGTACAGTCCATCCCGCTTATAGTGAATGGGTCGGTGCGGCCGAAACCGTTCACTATAACCGGGATTCACTGTAAACGTTCTCAATTTCTATTGTATTGAGTAAAATGTTCTCAAGCAATCGTTCACTATAAGCGGGGACACACTATAAGTGGATTCACTATAACGGGGTTAGACTGTAATAAGTTATTTATTGAATTCTGTTCAGTACCTTATAGTTTCTTAATTAGTTTTTATATATTATATACAGTATGCTTCAAAAACAAACTTGAGATTATATTTCGAAAACTTACTCACTGTATCCTATACTAAACGACTTTGTTTTTGAAAAGAAATAGCATTAATTGCGATTCCGGTTAATCGTAGAAAAAGACACAGATCTCACCAATTTCCTGATCACATTTTGATTGTATAGTTTCTATTTTTAGTTATGAATGAGAAAACAGAAAATAGTAAACATATAAAACTTCTATCAGTTTCAAATACCACAGAATTGATTTAAAAGTTGAAAAGGTTATTAGTAGTAACTTGTATACCCAATTTTAATCATTTATTCTTATGAGAAAATTCAAATCAAGCTTTTTGAATAACAATTTTTAGACTATTTATACTTCTTTCTAACTTGCATTTCATTGAGTTCTATAAAGAAAACTTCGTCCTAAAAATTGAACTATTTGTTTGTTTAAAGATTTTGTATGAAAATAACTCTAAATGTTGAAAAATTCTCGAAACAGTCTTCGATTTACGTGATAAGAATTGATAGATAAAAGTATTCAACATTTATATTTTAGAATTTGATTTTTCTTTCCCTAGTTTTATGCTTTGAATAACAATTTAACAATATTTTGTGTAGACAAGACAATATCAATTCTCAGCTTTTGGTTTTATACATATTATGTGTTGCACAACATTGAGTTCAAATCTTTAAATCAATTAACATTTCGGATTTAACTGAAGCTTGAGTTTAATGCTTGTATGGTTTCTATTGATTATCTCTAAAACGACTTCACTGAATAACACCAACATTGCTGTCAATGATACAAATTGTGCGTTCGTGTAATACTAGTATAATTAGCAGATAACGATTGATTGATAGCCCCAAAAATCTAATCCTTACACCAATATTTGCCATCATTATCACCATCGGAAGATTGCGAAACCCGTGTAAAGCACTTTCAATGCTTAAAAGTGATCAATTTAATGCTTCAAAAGTAAAGACTGTATTTAAAAGAAAGAATGAGTTTTGTAGTGAAAGTGTCTTTTACAGGAGTTGAAAGCTAACAACTTCTTGTTGAAATATTACATAATAGCTCTTTTATGCGATTAAATTCTTAATTTACTAACTCTATAGAACTATAGGGTTATAATCAGCGGTGGTTATGCTGGAGGTTTAAAGGTGAGTGCTCTTAGGGCTCGAGCCTTTAACATATGGATTTTATTTATTATTGTATGTTTGATTTTAACTTTTAAATTGTGAAATTAGTTCTTAAAACTTTAAGATTTAATCATCAATAGGGCTATGAACATGTTAATCAAATAAATTAATGCTTGGATTTGATATATAAACGAATCCATTATTTTTAATGCTCGAGCGTTGGACATCACTGGTTAAAACAACAGTTTATGATTGAGTGCGATTGTCATTTAGTTTATTTTGAGTTAAAGGCATGAAATTTCAATCAAATTATTAACTTATTTTCGGAGTTTGAATAGAAGGTTTTGTGTGTGGCCACTATTTTTACTTAACTGAAAAATAGCCTCTGATTGTGATCTTTAGAAAACAGTTAATACCCAAATGAGAAGCAATTCGGGTTAATTGAAAATAATAATATTTATATAGAATTGAAATGAGATATAAACTAGTTATCATACGTAAAGCGTATATAACACTAATGTATTATTTTCTACGTCTCTAAAAATGCAAATTTTCAATTGAAGAAAGATATTATCGTTAAGTTATTAACTCAACGTTACCAAAGCTATAGTATTATCATGTATTAGAGTGACTTTAGGCTGTATTAACGTTGTTTAAACATAAAAGCTATGGTCTTCGTTATAGTTCAAATACAGCATTACTAACTTTATTGCCTTTAATTTTCTCTTTTGGAAGTAAACTTGTCTCAGAGTAAATGTATTAATAGTAAGAAGTCTTTCCCGATACATATGGAACTAAAATATTCTTTTGGTAGATCTTATGCTCATTGTGACAGAGACGACAATACACTGATCATAACGATACCCATGAGTTTTCACTGTTTCAGATGCACCTGAGGCTGACATGAATAGGTTACTACTGATATCTCTTGTATACCATTGAGGTTTTACTATTAATGATTACCACTCAAAGCCAAGCACGTCGTTTTCAGCTTTAAAAGAAGGACTTTTATCAACTTCTTTCATAATAACTCCTAAAAAGATGGATTAACTCAAAAAGAACATGCTTTGAGAGTCGTTTTCCTTAAATTCTGCAAAATATCTAATGTCAAAGTATCTTTTCAAAGGAATTAAGCTTAAAAATTGACTGTAATAAATAGTAATAACTTTCTTGAATTTTATAATGTTACTGAAGCTGATCTATAAGTATTAAAACTTTTAGAATTCAAATAAGATTCCCTATAACTTCAAGATATAACTCGAAATATTTGAAGAAATACTCATAAAATTTGATGAAAAATCATGTTTGAAATAGTTTAGCAATATATAATCATAATCCTTTTAGCTTTTAGTTCATCAAAATTCATGGGTTTATAATTTTGTGGCTTCCATCAAATTTTCCCTCAGCATTGAGTCATAAGCTTGAAATTTGAAAATTTGATTATATATCAAATTAAGTTGCTTTTCAGGTTCACTTATACATATATGCATGTAATCCGCATACATGACAACACTCACTAAAATTCAGTTTTTTCCATAATATTTGTCAGAAAATTGATTTTTTGTTCAAAAGTTATTTAATACAAAGATCTATGTCTCAAATAATTGAAAATGACTAAAATCGATTTTCTTATCATCATATCATATCTTATCATAAGTTTTTCTTATCAATAAATGAAAAGTAATTCAATAGGAGTTTTAGTTTATTAGTTGAAAATTCTCAAGAAACATTTGAGGCAAAAATAATATTTATGTTAATATAAATTTAGTATAGATAAATGCTTTTCCTCACAATTCTTTGGAGAATTCTCAGAATTCTTCCTAAAGAATTTATTAGCCCTTAAAGGATACTTTTTAACTATAGCTTAGTATTAGTTATAAACTTAATATTACAAAAGTTCTCCACAAAACATATTGAAATCCATCACATTTTCAACATGAGCGTAACTTGGTAACTTTTTTTTAAAAAAGAAAAGTATTTTAAAGAAAAAATTCACCCTTAAGCCAAATACTCATAAGTAATGTCAAACATTAGGTTCTATCAAAATTTTCAATAAATTATAAAACCTTTTCACCAATGAATTGAAGATTAAATTAAATAAAGAAGCCCTATATATGTGATATATGAAAGCAATATTCATTAAGTGGTATCATGTTATACTGCATTACAAAAGTGACTTCACTTCATATTTATTATTTCATTTAATGTTAATGAAAAAAGTTATTAATTTCATAAATATTCGCGAAATAAGAAGCAAATTCTGGATTCGGGCATTTGGGTGGAACTGTTTTGCCGTAAATAAGAGTTCTTCAAATTTATACTTATGTGAAATAAATATCACTTTCGGGCGTAGTGTTTATGTATTGCTCAATAAGTTGACTAACTTTTAGCCAAAAGTTATGAGCATTTTTTACAGATTAGTTCTTGAAACTATATCTCATGTCAAACAATGAGTTGTTTATAAGAAGAAAGTTTTGAAAACTAATTAAAAGTAAGTAAAAATTTGTTGGAAAAAAGTTTGATTAGAATAATTGACTTAACTTACAATTAAATAGAAGTAAATGGTACTCACTTTTGTGTCAAATGATGATTAGTAGACGACTAGAATCGAAATAAAATTATAACAATAAATGCAGTACAATATGAGTAATGCTAAGAAAAAAATTGAACACAAATGAAAGAAGACAAATATATGAGAGTTCCAAAAGCAGCGAATAGACACAAAATTAAAGATCAAATGTTGTATATAAATTTTTAAAGCACTTTTCGAGTCGAATTTGTTCAGTTCAATGGTATTAAAGATGAAAATACAGTAGTGTTGAGCACTTTTATGCACAGTTTTGCGTTTAGTAAAATCACTTGGAGAATGGGCTGATACACTTACCCATTGGATAACATGCTTGTACTTCAATTAGTTACGTCATTCGCCTCTCATACTCACTCAAACTCGAGACCCATTTCCTTCAATCTTCAGAATTACTGATTTTATTCACTATAAGAGAAAAATGCTTTTTCTCTCTTCTTTTTTTTCTTTGTTAGTCTATAGCCTACTAGTTGTCTCATTACAGCTAAGGTGAGGAATAATACAAATTAAGGCAAATTTTCATCAGACTTTTTGTTTGTTTTGGTCTTAATTTCGTAAAAGCATTTAGGCTTAAATCTAAAGCTTAGTTTTCTATCCGATTCACGAGAACAGATAAGTCTTAAAAATTGTGTTTAACGTACAATTTGATTCCAACAGTAAAAAATAATATATAATAAAAGAAAATATTTAATGCACTTCAGAAAGTTATGAAAACTTGAATATTACATTTGATTCAAACTATATCTTATTTTAAAACGCAATTTTCTCCTTTGAATATGACTTTTGATCCTTTTTTACTTTGTTTTTTGAAACTTAACATTAAAAATTGAGTGAAATTTCAAAAATGAAATGATATGCTATGTTGTTATTACTTATGAGTCAATCAAATCTAAAATTAGAATGAATTTAACATTAAATGAGATTATTTCGAGACAAAAAGTTTATGTCTTACATAGAAAAACTAACTTTTCAATTATCACAATTAATATACTGAGTTATATATTCATTGTTAGCATAAATAATATAAAATTTAATGTTTTATGAATAATAGCCAGCTTTTGGACCTCCGCCTAAAAACTCTAATTTTTAAAAACTTTTTCTATGAATAGGGAATGAAAAATAATATGTGTTTAATCAATAGTTTTGAATAAAAGGTATCACTTATGAGACTACTGAAAATTGCCGAAAATTTTAAATCAAAAATTCATGTGAGAAACTTCTGTGTCTACTAAACTCAGGTTTTCAGAATTGCCTTCATTAATATTCATGTGTTTCCAAACCTTAAGCATTTTATTTGTTTTGCAAAATATTAGAATAATATTCGTTTCTTTTATGATCTATGGCTATGAATATCTTATTTGAGTTGAATTCTTAACTATTATTTTGATTTATGAATAAAATTTTATGGGATATGAATCATAAATATAGAATCGACGTTTGGTAATAGAGATGTGAAACCTCTGTTGACCCATTTTCATCATTATTATGAATAGTTCTTGTTTAGTATAACCATGAAATCAAAATCATTTGCAAAGAGAATCGATTCTCCTTATAAAACATATCAAAATTTATATTCTCATAACTTTTTTACTGTGTGTAGAAATACATATTTTGCATGAAAAAATTCTCGTTAAATATTTTTTCATAAGTCTAAGAGAAAATCAGTGAATCAGATCTTTCTTATGGACCACCTTCTGCTGACCGCTGCTCTCAATCAATATCATATGACATAATTGTTTTGTTTCCTTGAATTTAGTTTGAGTCGTAAGTCTAAACCTTGATCTGTAGTTTATTAAAACGTCAGAATATTCTTTGTCGATCAATATCAAGCTTAAAACATCAGCACTTTCTATACAATTAAATTAAGTTATTTATTCAACAGCTTTTATTAGTTTTTACTTGTTTGACATCAACTTTTATTCAATGGTTATTCAATTATTCTTTATATTTTCATTTCTAATTTGAAAGTGAATAAATAATCTATGTTTTCATTGCTTTAAATTTGTAACTAAACAAGCATCTTAGTTGATGGTATTTTTTATTATTAAATTCATTATTATGGCTATAATTCAATTTACATTCAGATACAATTAGATTACATTCAGATTTAGATCACGTCAATAGAATATAAGAGAAAATTATGCATAATATTTATCACAAATCTTTTTGATTATGATTATCAAAATGTAATGAATAATTGCTATTTTATAAACTTTAAACAAATCTTACGGTTAGGGTGATTCAATCTCATTAAAACTAGCTTAAAATTGGTAACTTTATTTCATTTTCATATTATAATAATATGTATTCTTAAAACAGAATATTTTTATCCATTTCGGAGACACATCTGCTTTATATGAAATGAAACTTTTTTATAAAGTGAGAAAAACAAGTCAAGCATTTGTAAGAAATGATTATTAGAAAAAGGCTGGATTTGAGAATATTAATCACAAGTATTATTGCTTAATTTCTTCAAATCATAATAAGAAAGCTAAAAATACTCTGTACTAACGATGGAGATGCACGTGCTGTCCGAGCCCAAAGTTCAAAATTCTTTCATAGAAATATAAAAATATGCCTAAAAAGTATATTTTCCAAAAATTACCCGACAATAGCATTTCTGAAATATATATTTTTGAAATTAAAGTTTCAGTTTTTATCGACTTTTAAATATATTCTACAAATTACATA
>JAQFZT010001024.1:0-17929 GCA_034696325.1 Camisiidae sp.
GAGAGAGGGAGGGAGAGAGAGAGAGAGGGAGAGAGGGAGAGAGAGAGTGAGAGAGGAAGGAGAGAGAGTGGGAGAGGGAGAGAGAGAAAGGGAGAAAGGGAGAGAGGGAGAGGGAGAGAGAGTTCGCATACAATTGAACCTCTTTTATAATGAAACTGATAGGAAGAATAGAAATGAAATCGTTATTTTTAATAATAAAGTATTTTTATATTTAAGAATAATTTGATTGTATGGCAGACGTGAGAGTAGTATATCATTAAATATAGCGGTTTCGACTCAAACTGTTATGTCTCAAGTGATTGGTCTGACCATAAAAGGAGTGAATGCACTCTTTAATCAATAGTTTCATGCGTTCACATAAAAGTCAGTTTTGATATTTAAGAACTTAGACATTGATTTTAGGGTAACTATAAATTACTTTATTTAAAGAACAATCAAATCTTTCCTGATATTAAGAAATTATATAAAGGACTTTGAATTGATTGAATGAAATAGTTATGCAATTATTGTTTGGTTTGCAATTTATTGCATTATATAGTGATAGAGAGTTTGGAGACATAAGTCAATGGCCTCATTGAATGGGATGAGAATGTAAACTATTTGAAGGCTACAATTCCCCTAATAATAAAACATCGATCAGAAAATGGCGCTATCCTTTGCCGGTTTACGCCCTAAACAGCATTTTGTATATTCTTTTTTATTAACAATTCTTCATCTTCTCAGCAAAAATAGAGTTCTATCTGATAGAAACAGATATTGTAAGTATTCTCTTATTTACAAACCATATCTTTATATCAAACTTTCAAACTTTCAATGATTATTATAAAGGATATGCAGTGAAGTATTCTTTCCGGATATTTAATATTGAATTTGCATCATATCTTTTCTTTGCTTATAAGTCTGCTTTACTAGCCTTATATCTGTTGCTTCAAACTAAATGCTGATCTGAATATGAAATTAAAAATGTAATTTCTCACTGATTTTGAAGATCATGTTTCGGCTCTATGTCTGAGAGAACGTATTCATCCATTGCATAAGAAAGTGGACGGCGCCGTTATAACGAGCAAATCTGAGGACAACCTCGACTGTGTGATTACTTTTCAAACGGATACTATTCTGCAACGATTTATGCTTCGCTTTGAAAAGTTAGCACTCGATTGTAATGACCATCTATTTATATACGATGGCGCACATGCCATAGGAAATCATAAAGTAATCAAATTTATGCTTTATTTGCAACAATTGGTAACATAATTGATAATTGTTAGGCAGACTTATCATGTCGTAGTACTCGCACAGAAGTGGGCACAATCTTCACGCAGGGAAGTTTCCTTACGCTTAAGTATACAACAGACCCGTATAGTAAATCTGACAATGGATTTCGTTTAATTATCACTGCTTTCAAAGATGCGCGTAAGTTATCATGTAATAGTTGGCAAATATCAGTATTTCAAAATCTCATACCCATTCATAGCAAATTACTGTAAAGATCACAAGTGCTTAAATTCGTTTTGCATATCAAAGGACTTGTCTTGTGATGGTGTGAATCATTGTGGAGATAATTCAGATGAGACGAGTCATGCCTCGTGTATAGGTATTGATTTCTCATCATTTAATCATCGAAACATGATTTAATGATTTTTAAATTAATTTATTAGAAGTTTCCCCGAATGGTTTCATATTAGGATTAGAAGCGACTACTTTTATAGCAGTTATTATTATTGTGTTTGTGATTTGCTCGATATGTGTTGTGAGTGTTGCCATTTGTTTGTGTAGAAGAGAACGATTAATACAACATCAACAGCAAAGAATAGCATTACAACAGACGGGCTCAACACCAGTCTTGGCTCATCCAACAGCTTATTCAAGTTAGTCGTCTATAACTTGGCATTTATTTTTCTATCGATCATTTCTCTTACACTTAACTTAACTTTAATAATATATTGCATTCGCATTAAAGTTGTATATACTATAGTCAGAGCAATTTTTTGTCAAGTTTAGTTTTTCATCAATTTTTATATATCAAATCTGTACTTTAGACACAAAATGTGTAAATTTTCTCAAATTGATTACTAGTTCTCTTCTTTAAGTGACTCAAATTATAAGATACTTGTATAGTGTATTCAAATTGTATGTCATCAGTATTTGAAATGATTTGATTCAATTCAAATAGTTTTGATTTATGTGAATAGGAGTTCAATAGTTCAATTATGTAGACGAAATTGGATCTCATGTCAATGAGTACATTATATTTTTTTAATAAGAGATATATTTTTATGTTTTACACGACTTGAAATTCTTTTGCTCAACAAAACCGTAAGAAAACCAGTTTAATTAATGCATTGTTTAAATAATTCTTAGTTTAAGCATCAATAAAATGATATTATTTAAGCAAAAATGTGATTGATTTGCAGATGTTTGAATGGTGTAATTTTTATAGTTTGAAAACTGCCTTCAATTTGTTAAGCAATGATTTGCTAAGACTTAAAGATCCCTTAATTGTAAGAATTTGTTAATAAAGTTGGTTTTGGATTTATGAATCATAATGAATATGACTTATGATTAGGTGAAATAGTTGGTGGAGGACCGCAAAGATTCGCAACTCTACCACTAGAAAGAATTAGAGATAAGCCGCCTCCTTATCCGGGAAACTTCTTTACCCCCGCAGCCGGAAATGCACAGTCACAGGTGGTTTATGCTACCAAATGATCACATGCAAACGCAAAAGACTGATTCGAGTGAGAAGATTGAAGAGAAGAGCACTAGTGCCACCTCTGCCACTACTTCCACTGCCGGCGCGGGGGGAATGGCTCGTATGATTCAACCCTCAAATGGTTATTATTTAGCGGAAAGTCATCATAGAAACAACTCAAATGTTCCTTTCGAGAGATTTGCATCAAATCATTCATCATATGGTTGTCCTATCAGTCATTAATTCAGATCATAACTAGTGTTAAGCAAAACCAGTAATAAATTACATTAACCTTTTTTACTTGTACTCATTTAGGCAATTCATGTAAAGACTTTTCATTTTCATTACTTTTATACACTTGTTTGCACTGCTGTGATGTTTATAATTGAAATGTCTTTTATTCATTTGATAATTAAATACATATCTTGTTTAATAAAATGCTTTGTATTATAATTGTAAAAAAATCTTATTGTAAAAAATTTATAGTAAAAACTTATTGTAAACTATTTAATGTGATTTAACGTCATGTGAAAGGAGTTGTTCCAAAATTGGTAGATGTATTTTACTTCCAACATCTTTGCTGCCAATCCCGTCATTCGAATTGAAGCCATGCTTTAGAGCTGAGACACCTTTAACTTCCAAGTCATTCAATTCGTGTCCCAGGAATTTAGACCCAATAGTTTTTGTGCCAATCATTTTAGCCTTAAGTGGTTCAAATGCCCACCCAATCATAAGACCTCCGATGCCTTTAGCCTTCGATCCTGTTAAAGCCATTTTCGCACCGACGGCTTCCATTCCTAGACCAACACTTTTGATCCCAGAACCGGCGATTCCAAGTCCAGCGCCTGTTAATGCTGTTTTTGCGCCAACAATCACAGCGATCGGTTTCAATATAATGTGTCCGAGTTTAACAGCTCCGTCTTTCATGATCTCTGCTCCAGATTCGACTTTTTCATCCCAAATCTCTTTACCAGTTTCTACAATACCAACTAGTTTAGCGGCGGCACCGGTTGCGAGTGATATGGGAACTGCTACTAATTTACCGGTCAATCCACTGACAATACTAGAACCGGCCACTGCTCCCACTTCTATTGGTGTAGCGATTGCTGAGCCGATCACTATTGAGTGTAAGACAATTAGAAAAAAGCTTGAAAAAATTAAACATGTTCGTCATACCCGCCCCTTTTGCAGCCAAGAGCGGAGGCAGAGCACCTGCAGCTGCGGCCACTTTACTGTTGAAAATAACCACCGGTCCAACTATTTTAGCTGTTATTGCTTCAGACAAATGTTTGCCAGCATTCAAGATAACGGTTTGCTTTGAAAACGGTCTTTCACTGGGATGTATGGCATTCGATGGCTTTGTCAAAAAATCGTGTGGAATAGCTTTTGTCAAAGCGAACATTAGAGATGAAATAAGGATAAAATTCATTTTTGTAGAAATAAAAACAACAGAATTACTTGAAATGATTTAATAAAATGATAAAACTCAATATTAAAGAGTGTTAACGAATTGAGAGTACAAAAGCGAATAAATTGATTCCATGGAAAGCAGTCTTTTATATCCCTCAAAACCCTTGACTTTTAACTCTAGAACAGGTCATCTCATCTTAAAGGTGATCAATGTATGGAACTTTCGATTGATTCATAATTGATTATATGCTCATCAGTTGGTAATAATGATCATACAGTGAAAGTATAGTCATAATAAACTATTTTGCAATTGTGAAGTCACTTAATTTTGTGAATAAACTGTTAGCTTTAGACAAAAGTTCTCTAACACGTAAGCATTAGAATATGAACTGTATAATTAAGGACTAAATATAATTTCTAAAATGCCTCTATAAGTTTACTAATTTTAACCCAAGTCATTAAAAGTTTAATGTCAGTTATGTTGCGTTCAGTTCACTATCAGTAACTTTCTTCAAGTTGTACTTATTATAGAAATATCAATTCAAATCATATATTCAAACGACACATTACTCAACACATTTTTCATTAAATGATTTATCATTTGAGAAATTCATTAAAATAAAGATATAAATAAGTTATTATTATTAATAACTTTATAAACGTCAGGACTTCTCCATGAGTTGGCATTCATTTATCTAAATTGTGTAATCATTTTCTAACATTTAACTTTACTTTAATATTAAATTGTATTCGCATTAATGATAAAATGAGAACAATTTTTTGTCGATATTTGGTATTGATTTGTTTGGATAAAATACATGTACTTTAGACGCATTAATTTTTAAATTAAGAGCCTCTACTAGTTTTAATTTTTTTTTATCTCCATGAGTATTGTGTAAAATAAAACTTATTTAGAATCTATAAATGCATGTCAGCGTGTATTTGATTTTTTTTATGATTGAGTTCAAGAATAAAAATCAGTGATTCCATAGAATAACTTCACCTAATAATGAAAATTTAGTTGAATTTTACAAAATACGCTAATTTGAAATATTGGGTCACTTTTGGGCTCATCTTCTAGTTGAAAGCTTGAGCTCTTTGATTAATAGATTAACTTAAGAAAGAATGAGAATTTGTAGCTAAACTGGTATTAAATAAGCTATACTTATAATAATTGTTAAAGAGATTCGTAATAGTATTAAGAAAGAATTGAAAGTGTGTTTAATTAAAGCTGAATCTATTGAAATAAGAACTAAACATTGAATAAATGGCATAATTTTATTTTCTTAGATATCATTGAATGCACTGATGATTGCACTGATGCTTAAGGTTTATGCCATAGCGGAATGATGCTGTCCGGCCGGCCAGTCATAGTATTGGTATTAAATCAGTGCATTTCATGGTTTTCTTATAAAGAAGAGATTCAAATAAATTTCGTTAATCATTGCAACGAATAAACAACTAAATCATTAACAGGAATAATATTTCTATAGATAAATAGAGACATGAGTTGAAGCAAAAGTAACTTTAGGTCGTAATGTTCTGTATAAGCATTTGGTAAATAATTTTTGGACAGCAATTTGTTTGAAAATAAGAAATAAAATTTGTTTTAAGTCTCTTCATAGACAAAATGGCAGCATAAATATATTGTTATTAATATTGGCCTTTAAAACAAAATTTGAAATGTATATTATATTTAAGCTATAATTTAAATCCCAAATAATCCCAAAAAATGTTTCCCTTCATCTATTTTTATTTAGTTGTTTATAACAATTTTTCTTAAATTAATAGTTTGACGTTTCCTCTTGTGTCACGAAAACTTGACGAGTTCCTCCGGGAACATTGCTGGTGGTGACCCATGACCTATGCTTAGCCCGAATAAAAGACAGATTGCTTTCTGCCTGATCGGCACGATCTTCAGCGGCTTCCAATTCGCGTTGGAATCGGCGGACACGAGTCAGATTCTGTGAACTCATTCCCTCCTAATTAAGAATTCATGAATTGATTGAGTTATTTATCATTTGTTATAATCGTATCTATTCCTCATTACCTGTTCCTGCATTTGTCTCTTATAAACCTTGACTTTCTCATTGAGTTTATCGCAAGATTCTGACAATAATGTAAGAGTTTTGTGATCTTCTTCTGATTGTAAGACAAGTTCCTTAACGCGATGATCTTTCTTGCGAAGAATCTTTTCAGTCTCTGCGTGACGACGTTTCTCTTCTTCGACTTCAATTTCAACATCTCTTATTCTACTCTCTAATTTAGCGATAACTCGTTTACCGCCGGCCAATGCGTTGGCTTCAACCTCTTCTATTCTGACATGAAGGTTGCGGACTTCGACCTCCAAGTTCTTTTTGATGGTGTCGAGCTTAACTAAACGTTCCTGTTCTTCGGTCAATAAGTCTCTTGTAGATTTCAACTCAATTGTCAATTTCTGGACGCGTTCATCAGAGATCTGTTGAAAAAGAATGTTTAGTGAATGTTAGGAAGAATGGTGTGATTGAGAATACCCTGAGTTCTTTGTGGACTTCATCGTAATCGTTTTGAAGGGCTGAGAACTCAGATTCCAATTTACTCTTAGCTGCTGCCAAATTGACATTAATAGTTGTGAGTTCATTAACTCTAACAACTGCTTCTTCATATTGTGTTTCAGCAAGACGTTTGGCACGAAGAGCCTGTTCGAGAGCAACCCGTTGTTCGTCGAGCTCTGCCTGCAATGCTTGGCATCTGCGCTGAGCAATGCCAAGTTGATCGACTGCTTGTTGGAGTTGTCGGTGGACCTCATCGTAATGGGCTTGTAATTCCTTTATTAACCATCAATTAAAATAAGAAATTCATTTTCATATTTATATTCAATTATCTTACAGTGATTTGAAGAGCCTGTCGTTTGATTGTCTTTTGTAAGTCGATGTTCTGTTTGTTTGCGGCGTCCAATGACATCTCCAGTTCAGTGATCTGCGCCTGCATCTTCTTCTTGATTCGGGCCACTTCTGTCTTGAGCTTAGCTTCTGCTTCAGCCAAACGCATGTTGAGCTGTTCGACTTCGATCTGAAATTGTTTGCTGTAAGAAATATTAAAAAGTTATTCTCATATCATTCAACTTTGGTTTTTAATAAGAAAGTATAGAGACCGAAGTGCCTCCAGCTCTTCCTCTTTCTGTGCTAATCGTTTTTCATAGTCATGTCGAACTTGAGCCAATTCAGCAGTCAATCGTTGGCATTTAGCCTCTTCTTGCTTTCTGAGAGCTTCAGCTTCCTTATAGGCAGCCGCCAACTCTTCTCTCTCATTCTCTAATCGTTTGATTTCGATCTCCATTTCGTGGATACGGCGATGCGCGTCATTCAACTGAGACTTGGCTTCATTCAAATCATCTTAATTTTGAAATAAGAAAATTTAGACAAAGTTTTTTGATATGATTTTTTGAATACCAGTTAATTTCTTGTTTTCTCGGGCCAGAGCCTCCTTTTGATCGCGCAATTTTTCGTACTCATGTTGCAGTTTCGCCAATTCAGCTGCTTTTTGTCGTGCGTCTCTCTGTGCCTGTTCCATAAGAACTGTCACTTCCTCTAACTTAACCTTTAGGTCGAGGTTCAATTTTTCCAACTGATTGCATCTCTTCTCCAATTGTTGTGCATGAGTTGTTGCCTTTTCTAAGTCCATGATTAACACTTCGACCTCACTCTGCAAACGGGATTTCTGTTTCTCGAGTGAACTGCATTTGTTCAACAGAGCTTCCAATTGTTCTTCATATTCAGAGATCTTTTGAGCCATTTTACGACTTTAATGGACATCAATTAGTTCATTCAATTAAATTGATTAGAAATAATTAATTTGTTTACCGAAGTTCTTCGACTTCATCCGCATGTGCCTGAAGTTCTGCTTCATATTTTGATTTCCAGGCGGCGGCGTCTCCGTTAGCTTTAGTTAATTGTCTCTCTAATTCAAGGCGAGCTTCTGATTCTTCTTCGAGTTGTACTTTAAGAGATTCCAATTCAACTTCTAGAGTGTGTGCATGATTTTCAAGAGTGGCGCGTTTCTAATCACAACATCATAATTAGCTTTCATTAGTTATTGTCGTTTTCATGCTATACTAGTGTTGATTCGCTTACGAGTTTTCGATTTCGCTAATCGTGAAAATTTTCAATTTAGATAACCTTGAATTTCGCTAATTGTAAAAACTTTGGATTTCGCTAACTTTGACTTACGCTAATCGAGAAATTTTGAACTTTGACTTAAGCTAATTGTGAAACTTTGGCTAACTTTGACTTTCGCTTTCGCTTATAAGCGAATCAACACTATGCTATACTAACTCTTTCTTCGTCCTCAAGTCTATGGCGAGTGTCTTCAAGCTGTGACGCTAATTGAGATTTCAAGTGATTGACGTTGTCGAGCGATATTTTGTATTCATGGATCTCTTTGATAAGCTCAGCGTTTTCTTGGCTCAATCGTACTCTTTGAGAAGTAACTTCAGTGACGGTTCGAGTGATTTCTTCGATACGAATATTGAGTTCATGGACAGTATACTCTAGTTTTTCTACTGTCTTCTGCGCAATCAACTTATCCTTATTAGCGGTTTCGATTTGAGCCAAAAGCTCAAAGACCTCAGCTTGAAATTTCTGCTTTTCTTTGTCAACTCTGATAAAACCCTTAATTAATGTCTACGAATTTGTAATATGAAAACATACTTATTCTTAGCTTTTTGTATTTGATCCATTTGATCCTGCATTTCCGCAACTGCCGCCTGATGTTTCTGTCTTAGATGGTGTGCAGTCTCTTCACTCTCCAAATGGACGTCTTCCAAAAGTTTTCGCAATTTAGCCAATTCTGAATCACGCTTTTTGTTCATTTCAACCTGAAATGTGTTGAATATTATACACAAATTTACTGGAATTCAAATAAGTATGAAATTTCATACCACACTTTCACTTGAACCTTCAGCCTCTTCAAGTCTTTCTGACAAACCGATTAGTTGTACAGTCAAATCAGTGCGTTCGCGTTCGATCTAAATTAAGTCAAACTTTCATTCAAAGTAACTATAACTACATTTAAGTTACAATTTTAAAGCTTTATCACAAAAATCCTCAATTTATTACAGCTACAGTTCATTGTTCAAAGTTTTATAGAAATTTCAAGAAAATTCCACAAATTTTCATCAAGTATTGATAGAATCTTTATAAAAGGGTTTCTTTAGAAAAGCAGTTATTCTCCTTTTGATGAGTTTTCTCATATTTTTCTCTCACATAAGTGCTTAATGTGCTTTAATTGTTGTTATTTTGATTGACATTAATTTCGTTGTCAGCACTTAATTGTTTAATTGTAGGCTAAAACTTGAAAGTTTATAAAAAGTAACTCAAACCCCTCCTGAAAGCGGTGAGAACTCTTATTTAAGATATCCAAATATGCGTTAAGAAACTTTTCTTTTATTGCTATCATATTTTCTTGTAGTGTTTCATATCATATAAATTAAGCAACTATTTTGTGTCTCAAATTTTCTATCAGAAGATGTTTCCTCATTTCAGAATTTCTAGTAGCGGTTCCAGAATAAAATTCCAGAAATGCTTTTAAAAGCTATAAAAGTAAATTGAAATATAAATTTGAAATAAAATTTGATTTATATGTCCAATATTTGAATGAAAGAAAGGATGATTTTGAAGCAGAACATGAAACAACTGTTGAGTAATGATATAACTGAAAGCAATTCCCAACTTGAGTGTGAAATGCTCGTCATTTCACATTTTTCCTATTTATAGATTGGGATATACAGAAGAGACACCAAAATTAGCAAAGATGCTCATCATTCGGCAATCACTATCTCCTTGTTTGCCAAAACTTGTAAAGATTCTAAAATAATTACTCATTATTGCACTCATAGTTATGTAATCGGTATTTAACAGCAAATCAATTCATGAATGTATGAAATTTGAAGATTATTTCATAGAGAATTGTATGAGTTTTCAAGTTTCGGAGTTTGAGAAACTTAAATGAGTGAAAAGGTGTTTATACTGAATGCCGTTTATAATTAGCCGACAGTTTAATATCTATATATTTAAAGTTTGCTCCAAATACTAATGTCACAAAACCCGGAATAGCACAAAATGTCTCACACTCTCCAAATCGAGTGTTCAATAGTTATGAGTCTAAAAAACTAAACTTACTCTTTGTCTCATCTCTCTCTCGCTTTCCAAGTCTTCTGAGAGAAGACGGATCTTGTCCTATATTTCCGAAAGTGGGAAAAAGAAACAAATTTAAATGTTAGCATATGATAAGCAAAGAAAAACATGTACTTCAAGGAAATTGCAGATAATTTATTATAGTTTAAACGTAAATTATAAGCATTTTGATGATCCAATGATCCAATAAAGTTAAATAAACATTGTTTTAAGTAATCTATTCAATGTCAGATGACGTCAAGTTTAAAAATATTTTAATATGTTTATGGATTTTTCAATAATTCCGCGGAATTGAACTTAATTTTTTGTACTCTATTTGAAATGCGATTAAATCAAATTTGATTACTTTTATGAAATGAATTAAGTAAAAAAGAGTAATAGCCATATTCGGATACTAACAATGATGCTAAAAGTTTGACTGTTTGAAATGAGGTCATATCCCAAAAATTCAATGGCTCTTTTCCAAAACGAACATCTCTTTGACTAAAGTCAATCTCCACTATGTTTTTTCCATACTGGGAGATGTTTCAATTAGATAATCCTTTTTTCAAATTAGTTATCTATAATAATTGCTTCTAAACATCAATTATAAGTTTTAATTCACAATTTCGAGGCATCTAAAAGTGGCTAAAGATTGTAATAACGATAAGAATACTTAAGAATAATAAGAAACGTAAATCTCTTACATGTAAAAACCCGTAAACTCTAGAGTGGAATCATTGGAACACAAAAAAGCAGAAGAGAAGCTTAGAAAAAAGAAATGAATAATCAAACCTCAAGTCGAGTGAGAGCACCCAAATCAGTTCCATATTCGATGGACAGATCTCCTCCGTGCCCAGAGCTTTGACGATAAACGTATTTAGTAGATCTCGAAGAAGACATGATTATGAATTGATGTTATCAATTCACTGGTTCAGAGACAATAAGTTTAAGAGTATGTACTGAAGAATAACACGAACGTTTAATTTAACTCTAACGTAAGCTATCGCCGCAATATCCACACTATCAAACTTGTCTCACAAATAGCTGAACATATCACTGAAAAAGGTGGAGGAGTCAAATACAGATGAGTATTCCTTCTCTCTCGCAGACTCAAAAAAGACTTTATCTCACACGACCACCCCTTGAATTCTTGAAACGAGCGCATAGTCTCATATTTCTCAAAGTAAAACTTAGTTCAGTATAGCTATAGGTTAGTGAAGGATTCCTTTTATAGCCATGGATGCTATGGATGCCTCTGATGCTGCTCTTAGCAAACTTGTTGCTCTTCAGTAGCACAATGAGAACCCCTGAGAAATATTTCAGTTTTTTATCATCTGATGACCTCCTGTAGCAAAACAAGGCTCAGATCTATTGTGAAGAATTCGACAAATACTAATACATTATTTATAGCTTATATAAGCCATTAGTTGATTGCATTATTATTATTGGTAGTGACATAAACATTGAGAAATGTATTCCAAAAGTTATCAGATGAAACATTTTCCATTTGTTACAACTCTAAAACAGTTGTTTTTAACGATTTGAGCGAAAGTTATTTTTAACTCTTGTGCTCTGCAAAAATGTACAGTTTTTTATTTATTCTAAATTCAAAAAAAGAAATTAGATAATAGGGTGAATCTCTTTTAGACAAAATAAGTGCATCAATACATGCATAATTTCAATGCATTGCTAATTAGTTTAGAATTGTTTATCGGAAAATATTTCCAGGTCTAGACTCTTTCCCGAAAAGAGTAGTTCTGCTGCGGCCGCAAGACTTTCATCATTATATTGATTGACTTGAGTTTCAATGGCAACTCTAGTGTATGCCTCATAAGAAGTGTCTTCTTTAATATTAATGCCTTTAGTATTTTCATTGCTTTTAAAGCCAAATGAATCGAAGGCAAGGCTTACAGGTTTGTATTGCATTACTCGCGGATGACGTGAGAGACGGAATACTGCTTTTCTAAAGCCATAGCCGTCTTCAATACGTGTCTTATGACGGAGTTGATAGAGCTCTACTAATTTACTGAAATATTCCTCTTCCAGTTTCGTTGGCGGTCGCGATAGTGTTAACATTTTCCAATCGATTTCTGTACCACAAAAATCATTCAAATTTAAATGACTCATTGACTGAGGTATAGGGTTGCTGTACACATATTTAGAATTTGGTTTTGAACTAGAACTACAACTTTGAGTTAAATGACTTGATTTTGATTGCGAAGCATTAGTGACCGAATGTCTCACTGTTTGTTTATGAGTGGATAATATATTTCGTTGAGAATTACACTTTTCATTTAAAGCCTCCTCTAAAAGATCACATTTCAATCTCAGATCTGGTATACGTGACAGTGTTTTGTCCAATTCATCTCTAGTGAACAATAATACATCACTTAAATCAAGATAAATTAAATTAGATTTAGTTTCTTCTGGATCTTCTCTTAGTCTGAAAGACATCACAGACTTTCACAACTCTATTTAACTTTTGAGATTTTAAAGATTCTTTCATACAATTTAATGATCACTTGACTTGTATTCTGAAAGATTGGGTGGAGTAGTTGTTACCATTGGTATCAATAATACTAATAATCATAACAAAAGCGTTAAAAATGAAAAATATCTGAATAACCTTAACCTCAACTATACATTGAGTTATGTATTATTTGCTATAATTATTAACTATCATAAAAAATGATTTATCAAATAAATTGCTTTAAATATATTTTTGAAGCAATGTTTATGGTTTGATAGACACAAAACATAAGGGGAAAGAAGACAATAACTTTAGGTTTCATGTCTAATACCTCAATGATTAGTCGAACTGATTGTCAACAATAAAGCTATACTTTAATCGAAATTGGAAACAAACATTGTTTAGTTGACTAAATATTTAATATAATAATTATTTACAGCAATAAATTTTCATTAAACTCTTCAAACTATTCAAAAATTAAAAATCTACTCAAGAGATGATATAAGACTAATGATGAGTGTCTTCTTTGTAAAACCTGAGCCCACAATAACCACACGAATGATTTCCAGGATCGTCAAGATTTATGAAGACCTTCGGGTGACCTAATGGTCCGCCGCCTCCGTCACAACTGGCATATCGGGCCTCACATGCAATGGGCGGCACTTCTGCTATCAAATCAATAGCAAAACGAGTATTTATCTGCCAAACCAAACATTTTTCAAATTATTTGTGATAAAACTTCATTTTTAAGACGATCAACAAATGTATGATTTGTTTTTGAATACCTGTTTCTGTTTTCCAGCGAAACGAACAATACGATAGTCGTTGTCAGCGAAGGACTGAAATTATTGAAAATAATATTGTATTTAATTGAAAATTATTTGAATGAATTGAAGAAATGGTGTAAAACCTGTCCGGTGTGTGTCTTCTTATCAATGAGTTCCCACTCATATTTCTTCAATTGTTTCGGTTCATCACTCGAAGACATCATTCTATTTTCAATAATTGAACTCAAATTTCTTAATCTCTTACTTAAATGAATCGAATTATTATTTTTAAATGAATTCAATATAATTGAAGCCATTTTTGCAAAACTGTTACTGTATTTAATTTATGAACACAACGAAAACAATACATCATTTAGTCATAAATCATTTATATATTAAACAAAATAATAACTTTTAAAAACTATATTCCGCTTCAAAAGAGCTAAAATTATAAGATAAAAAAGGCTGAAATTGTTGAATGCATTTAGAGTTTAATTTTTCCCCGACTTCTGACTGAAAACTCTGATTTGGATTGATTTTTAGTGTATTTCATACATAAACAGAGAATTAAAGAGTCTGTGAAGCAATTTCTATAAATTAAAAATAATTATTTTGTAAACAATAACTTTTAAAATAATTTTATTAGACTTTAATTATTAATGTGAATTAAAGTAAGACTTTTTACACTTTTATTCTTTAAACATAAATAACTTGTGAAAAATTGAGCCCATATTTTGAGACTTTTTATGAATAGAAATGTTTTTATTAATATTAAAATAATGATAAAATAGTAGTATTTTATTGGCTTATAATTAGAGTTAACATAAAGTTTTTGTAATAAACACCTCTCTATTGAATGGTGTTTTCCATAGAGTATATTATAAAAGAATATTTTATCAATTAGTTGAGGCAAACTTTGATTGGAGTGACATTTATCTGAACTATAAAACAAGTACTTAAGCTCTACTCATACTCTCATTCTTTAATGTTATCTCTCATTAAATACAGATATATTGAAATACTGAAACTCATAAAATAAGAAGAAAAATGTTCTCGAGATTACCGACAATTATGGGCCGCATCGCTTGTTCTGCACATCAATTGTCCGCTAATTATTTGAATCAAACTCTGGGGTCACTTAATAAAAGAGTTCATATGATTGAGCCCTCGATTGCAACACCACTTGTTATACAAATTCGTGGTTTTAGAGACAAAGAGATACTTAAGATTCGGTGTAAAGACTGTTACTTCAAGAAAGTGGACGACCGGTGGTGGGTCTTATGCCACACTCACCCCAGACATAAACAAAGACAACAAGTTGATGATGTCAGGCGCAATTGGATCGTCACTCATGTCACTAGAACTGGCCGTCCCTTTAAAAAGCATTTTCAATATCCAAACCATGACTTATAGCATATTAAATCATTTGTGTTTTAACTCCAAATTTACAAAATTCTTTGTATTTAGTATTGAGTAGTTTTCAATCTATTCATACCAACAATTAAGTCATTAAACCATTAAATAATTAAAATAAAGTACACAATGAGTTCATTTCATTCTTGATTATCATTTAATTTGTTTCAATTCCAATAATTTTTAGCTACATTTTCAAAGGTGTGATTTGTGTTAACATTCAATTCTCTTTAATTCGTAATTTAAAACAAAACTCAATTGTTTGCAAACTAATGATGAGATGCACTTTACATCACAATAAAGAAGCCTTTGACTAGCGGTCAGAGCTTTGAGTGGACTTTCACTGAATGAACAATAAGTAAAAAATATTAATTTCAAAATACAGGAATATATGTATAGTAATATTAAAGAGAAATCTTTACTCAATTGAGTACAATATAAGATAAAACCTTTTTATGGAAAATGTGGAACAGATTTAACAGTTGTCTAATCGATAAATATTATTTCAGCCACTCTTTAAATAGTCATTACAACTAAACAATTAATTACAGATTAATATTTAATGATTTATATAATTTTTGATTGAATTAAAATCCTATCTCTAACGACATATTCTTTATAGTTTCACAAGAACGCTATGATATGAATATTACATTGAAATCGTGTTTAAAACTGGAATGAATTCACAATTATTATCAGTATTTGTTGTATAACTTAAATATATATTTAAAACAAAAGGTATATAATATTAATTTAATGGAAATTTCGTAATCATAGCGCAATAATAATATAGTAATAGTTATAGTAATAATACATAAGATTTGAGGCGAGAAATGACACGTAATTTTTAACCAGTTTTTGTGGATAAGACAAGCGCTACAATCAGTCCGTACAGACCCAACACCTCTGCAAAAATCAAAATTAAAATCATTCCTACAAAAAGCCTCGGCTGTTGAGCAGTTCCACGAACGCCCGCATCACCGACAACTCCGATCGCAAATCCAGCCGCAAGTCCACTGAGACCTACACTCAAACCTGCGCCTAAATGGAGAAATCCGTGGTATAGTCTATAACCCCCTTCTTTTCCGCCTTCTTTTATGTTATTAGCGATAAGTGCGGCGACAACTAAACCATAGATTGCTATAATTCCAGCCATGACTACAGGTATGATTGACTTCATTATGAGTTCTGGTCTCATAACAGACATGGCGGCGATTCCGGTACCAGATTTGGCCGTTCCGTACGCGGCACCCAATGCTGAGAATACCATCGCTGAAGCGCTTCCCATGACTCCAAAGAATGGACCATAAATTGGCATTAATGCGTCGTCTGACATATTAGTATTTAATTAAATATTTAATTCAGTCCACAATAATTCTATTAATAATTAAAGTAATGAATGATTTGGTGGGCGTTGGCGTCAATCGGTTTAACTATTTATTATACGATTTATTATTCAATAATATGCTTGTCGTATGGTTTGCAACGATTCAGAGCATTACATACAAAATACACTCAATACAACTCAATACAACTGATATACTGTGAGTCACGACAAACACTGAATACTAGTATTAAATGGCGTTCTCTTCAAAAATATGTTTCTCCTCTTTTGTACTGATATTTACTATAGAAGTGAAAACGAATGACAAGAAGAACCCCAACAACGCAAACGTCACCATCAAAACTAATAAAAGTAACGAATCATCATAAGTGGCGTCATTTGTGATTAGTTTTGAACTTTTTTTTATTGAACACTTCATAAGTTTTTCAGTAATTTTAAAAAGTTTAGAAACAAGTTATTAAGAGTTAAAGATTGAGTGCTTTTATAAGTTTCCCAACTTTTTGAAATGAGTTTTAAGTTGAAAAAAGTTGAAAAAAGATGTGAAACTTTATGTCTTTCAAGCGAAAAGCGTGCTTAACATGAAGTTTTGAGTGGTTTATCATCCCTGAGGAAGACTTTAATTGCATTTAATTTAATTACAAAACACTTCAGATATATTTTGTATATTTTATGATAGCATTTAACAGAGAAATGGGTTTACTTTGTTGTGGTCGCGAAGAGATAAGATATCTTTTGCTGAGACCAAAGCTTTATTACACGCCTTCACAGAGACCTAAAGCTCGAGAAAATTAAGTGACACTCAAATTGAGTCCAAAGTTATAGAATTTTAGTTATGCTGTTGTTGTCAACAAAAAAACCATATTTTTGTCTAGAAATATTGCAAACCCGTTATAACCCGTTTCTTTCTATTATAATAGTAATAATAATACAATTTTTATTCATGAAAAAGACTTCTGAACTGTCAGAGCATTGAAAATAGTTTTTAAAAACATCTTAAATTTGTTAACATTATCAATAAAATGATTGTCATCTCTGGGCATATCATTGAATTCAATAGAGATTTGTATAAAGAAGTATTCGTCATATTTTTCAGACGAGTTTTAGGTATTTTTCAGTTTTAAGAATGTATTTCCATCAGCTCTAGAACAAAGTCTTTTAAGATGACAATATAATCAATGTGTTGATTGAATGATAATTTGCTGTCTATAATAATTGCAAGATTTTATGGCTTTGAACGGTTTCTATCTGAGTATTATTTATGGTATACTTTTAAGGTTTAAATTTTGAAAGTAATTGTTTAGTTTTAGAAAGAAATAGTGAAAGTCCTATACCAGTCCGCTATTATAGCATTTAAATGTGTTTGTGCATGACAAATATGATTCTCTGAATAGATAATAATATTTGAATCATCAGCAAATAGGTAGCGTATACTGTGTTTAACAATGAATAGAAAATTCTACAAATATATTATAAAAGAGATGACAGAACACCTTGAATTACCCCAGGGATGACTTCATATAAAAAGAATTAGCATCATCATATTTCGGGAGCACTTTATTTCATCCAAATTCGTTTCATCCAAAAACATTTCATCCAAATCCACTTCATCCAAATTAAACCCTGTTTTCAATCCTCTAAATTATTTTATCTCAAAAAAATTATCCCATTTTCAAACTC
>JAQFZT010001025.1:0-17901 GCA_034696325.1 Camisiidae sp.
AAAAAAATGATTGAAGTGAACTTTTGATAAATGCCTTATATTTTTGAACGTATTCAATAAATGTTTTTCCTTGAAAGCCGGGCATAATGGCAGCCGTCGCTCCAGAAGCTAAAGAATGCATAAGAAAAGCAAATCCTGAGCTGTGAGAGAATGTGTTATTACACGAATGAATGCTTTTATCAGTTAAACCCCAAATTTCTTGGTGTTGGTATTGAATAGTGAGGTTGAGAGCATTCTTGTGAGTCCTTATTATTGGTTTAGGATGTCCTGTACTTCCACTCGAAAGAAGAAGTGCTGCGATGTCTTTCTCACAATCAACTCTTTTCGGTAACTCATACTCACAGTTGGATTTCTTATAATTATATAATTGAGAGAATGATATCTCATTCTTCTCCAAAACTGTTTCTTCAGATATAATTATCATTTTCTATAATTGGGTTTTAGAATAGATTCAATTTTGGAAAAGTTTATTTCTTTGATAAATCATTTCTCACTCTTATTTGCGATAACTTTTTGGCGACATTTCGAGTAACCTCTAAATTGTTGACAGTCGTAACTATATATTTAGAGTCAGTGTCTTCAACAGCATTATGAACTTCGCCTTAGAAGAAATGACAAGAGTTTGTATTTGCTTCTATTGCCAAGAGAGAGAGAGAGAGAGAGAGAGGGAGAGAGAGAGAGAGAGAGAGAAACCTACTTTTTCCTAAGGAATGAACAAATAGTAATTCTTTAACTTACGATAAGGTGAGTTATCACTGCATGCAGTGAAGATACCACCAGCAGCTATAACACCGAGTAAGCCAATTGCATAATAGTCACTATTAGGACAGACAAAGCAAACAACTTCTCCTTTCTTCAGATCCAACTCAATAAAAGCTGCCGAAACATTGAGGATGTGATCGTAAACTTGTTTAGCTGTATGTCTTCTTCCAGTTGGACAATCGATCTGTATATTGATTGTTACTTTAATGATTTATTTTCACTTCATTGAAGTTTTTGCGTTTATCGACTTAAATTAAATTCGATAAGTCTATTTAACTTTTTTGGATAAACTATAGAATATGGGACGAGCCCCCCAGGGGTGTGGCACAACATATGTGCCACACCTCTGGGGACTCGTCCCGTAATCTATAGAATACCCCCTTTTTTATTAACTTATTCGATTAGTAAAAATTACTTTAATTAATACAAGTTTTTTTTTGCAAAGTTCATGCAGAAAAGTTTTTGTTTGAAAAATAAGATCATACCATAACATGTTTGTTATCATCAATTTGTAGAAGTTTGTCCAACAGATATTTTGCGACCGAGATTTCCGGGTAAGGAATAGTCGGAATAACTGATTTCAGTACTTTACTGTTCATTTTGAAAGAAATAATTGAAACTGAAATTTATTTTCAAAGTTCGCTTGAATAATATAAACATACTTGAAATCTAACGATAAGGAATGATAGCAAACCTATATTTAACATTTGTCAAACTGAACTTCTTGTAAGTTCAATAACTTTTGGCAATAAGATAACGAGTAGTATCTTTATGACAGATTTATGGTGGATAAATGCGAAAATAATTGATGTATCTAAGTATCCCACTAATCTTCATACTACACTTGCGCAAGTTTTAATAGGTATTTACAGACATGTCCAAAAGAAAAGCCCAAATTTGCTTAAAATAAAATATATACTTCAGTGTAAGACATGTTTTAACATTATAAAGACTTTAAGGTGTATTGCAATAAAGTATATATTTTAATGAAACTGCGCTTTTCTTTTGGACACAATTGTACATAAATATATGAATAGATACATAACCTGTAATTAATGACTATATTGAAAACTCTTTAATGCTTAATCAAATATCTTGACTTAAGCTCAACAGATCACACAAAATATGCAAATATTTCTAAGAACTTTTTGGCATAAGTCTTAACAATGTTTAAAATGATTGATTCAAAAGCAAATCTTTGAAAATATGTTTATAGGATTTTTTGTAAATTTGATGAAAACTTGTATGTTGTGAAAGATAACATGAGCATAAATATAAATATTTTGCATTAATGAGTTCATGCTTTGGTTCAATTTTTATGAAGCAATCAATTTGTGGATAGGATTGCAGTTAAGTTTTCTCTATTCCTTAAATAAAAGAATCGATATTCTTGTGGCCAATAAACTGCTGGTTTGTGTTTCTGCTTCAATATTTCAGTACCGTTTGGCCAGAAAGGGTTCTTCACTTCAATACTTCCATTGTTTTTGAGTCCATACGGAAGACTCGAATTGAACAACTGAAGCCCTTTTTCATGAGTGGAATAAAATAGTTTGAATTTCTTATTTTGAAGTTTTGCCATGTTTTCACAATCATTATCATTAGGATTGCATTCAGCAATTCTTGTTATATCATAACCACTTTCAAATATCTCTCCCTCTAAACAAATAGTTAAGAAAACTTTTCACTCAATGCTTATGAATTTCTTTTGTCATTTGACCGAACTTTCCAACACTTTTTGTGCTCTCTTCATAATAAGCCAACCATTTATTTGGAGTTAAGAAATGTTTAGAACTATTCCATAAGACAGAATCAACATAATTGTTATGACAAAATTTGGGCACATTATCAACACATAACGCAATGTTGAGGAATAAACTAAATTTGATTTATGATTTGAAAATTTCCAAACGTTAGAGGAAAATATGTTAACAATATTTTGCACTTAAAGTTAACGCTTAATTTTGGAATGCATACAATTTCAAGTTAAATAAAGTTATGCTAAAAATTGAAAAACGATTAATTTTATTGATTGAAGAATACATAAACTTTTTGTAAAAGTTACTATTAATAACGCTATATTCAAATTGAAGTGATGCACCCTTAATATGATTTATGCAGCTAAAGAGCAATGTATTCAACTTTCAACCCCTTTATTCAAAGCTTAACATAATTTGAATTGTATTACATAATAGCATATAATCATACAATACATCATCAAAAATATGAGCTTCAATTCAAATGACAAACTCAATTACAATCAATTCAAATAACACTCTCGTCCACAATGAATATATACTATGCTTTAAGTGCACTCAGCATTCAATTCAAAACATAAAAAAATTAGTGTAACTATTATTTATTCTCTTGTAGATAATTTTTTGCGATTTCTATTTCTTCTTCGGTGAAACATTTTTCATGATTACAATCACGATAAATACTTCTCAAACATCTTTCAGATTCACTCCATGAATAACAACATGAATATAGAATCAATAAAATTAAACAAGTCAGTGAGATCTTGAACATTTTTAAAAGGTTTGAATTTATACAATTCTAAATTATTCTCAACCCTTTGATATAATGAAGTGAAAATTTTGAGTATTTATACTTTTGCACATCTTTGAAACATATGAAACAAATGTTTGGAAGGATTGGCAGTTTGTTTGTTTGTTTTCTTATTAATAAACCCTTTTCTCATTGATTGACACATACTAAAGGGATATTACCTAACCTAACCTAACCTTATTCAACTTAACCTAACTTTCAAGTTTGAATGAATAGATGGAAGAATTTTAGTTTATATTCAGCGATTTTCGGGGTCACAAATAAAGTATTTTGTTTTCTAGTAAGATATTTCTAAACTGTGGGGTCAGAGACTTCGGCGTCAAACACTCTAATAAGCAAAATCATAAACAATTAGAATCAGATCAATGCTTTAGTGTAATTAAATGTTTTAGAAAAATAAGACTAAGTTAAGAGAGCCAAATGAAAAACTCGTAAGCGAATTAACAATGCTTAAAATACTCTGTATTCGTAATTCAATCTTATTTACACTTATTCATTACTATTGAATTTGTAACTCAATTCTTATATTTACTCTAATTCGGATCAGAGGAACTCTAATCTCAAATATGTACAGAATATATGCTTTTCGATGATTTCAATGAAGTTGCGTTTAGACATTTTTGAGAAAATCTTTCGACAACTTGAGAACATAAGTTTTAGACAATTGAATAGTATGTTGAATTTGAGTTGGATATTTCGAACATGATCCTTTTACCAGCTACATAGCATTTATTTAATGGTTCCTTTATATTTTGCTTAGTTTAAGTTTTTTCGAATTGTTAAGGGAGATTTCATCGTTGGTCCGGGGAGCTAGGTAATCATCAAGGGTGTCATTCGACTCTACTTCAAATGCACAATATAATTGCTATCTCAGATATTTTTATTTTTCAAAATAATTATTTTTAGGGTAAGAATGATTATTTGAGGATGAAATTTGGGTTCTAAACTTTTGTAAAATGAGCTGTAATTAATCCTTTTTCAAAAAATAATGTAATTAACTCTTTCTGCATATTTTGAAAAGATGTGAAAAAGTATTTAATTTCAGCTACATAGCATTTATTTAATGGTTCCTTTATATTTCTGTGGTGTCATTTATGACTGCAACTCCAAATCATTGTAAACTCTTTTATATTCTGTAAGAAATCTTTGTTATCTTAACTTAAATTCTTTGAAATAGTCGAAAATGAAGGCCAATCGGAAGGTATGGAACGAAATGTAACCCAAACTTTAATCTCTAAGTCATAGCTTTCTCTGTGATCTTTAAGTTATAAAAATTCCTTATATTTTCTCATGTCTTCATTCAAATAAATTCATTAAATCATCGAATATAGGGATTAAGTGATTGATTATTTTCTTTAAAAAATAACTGCAGAATTGGTATTGAGGACAACTTATAAGAGTTAAGATTTGAGATAATAATAATTGTGACAAAAATAAATACATTTCAAAAGCTATTGTTATCATTAAATAATTTAAAAAAGTGCAACAATAATGAAGAATAGTTTGAAAGTAACGTTTATATTAATTAGCATTGAGTTCATTCCATTTGTTTTTTGATTGAACGCATTCAATCCAAAGACCAAAATAACCTATAAGTACTACCCCGACAACGGAATCACCTGAAGTCGCTCCTCAAGCAGTGAATGTTGTGGCTGTTGGTAATTGTCCTATATGTTAAAAAGGAATAATGAAGGATAAATTGATCTGTTGTGGCATTATATTGGCTATTTTGTGCTGTCTGCCGGGTATTGTTTGCTGTTGTCTTCAGAAGAAAAACAAATCTTCAAATTGTGGTATAATCGTAGTTATAATCGTAAGTACAGTATAATTATACAATAACATACATCTTCAGATTAACTTAAATTTTAATATATAGATCAAGTTTTCAAACAGATATATGAAAGAATTTTTGTGCGAAACTCAATAGTTCCAAACATATGGACAAATGAAGACATGAAAATCCTATAGTAATTTTATATGAGAATACAAAACACATTATTGCAAATCGCGCTCACATTTAAGTTAAGTTAACATTTGATGTTACAATTGAAATACCATTGAAAATTAGAGATAGGGATCCATTACAATGATTGAAAAAACTTACTTTCACGGTTCTCACTTATTGACTTAATTCTCTCGTTCATATTTTCAATTGAAATATATAAATATTGTTTCAAGTTTGAGTCTATTTTTATTTTGCATTTCAAATGATCAGTAAATAGAGGCACATATTTTTTAGCACAGCGAAAATATTATAATTAAAAGATATTTTATCTGTCTGTCAGTCTATCATCGATAAGATAATTTGATTAAATCAATAATGAGTTTGAGTCAAAAGTCATTCAATCGTTTGTTGACATTGAGCTCAATGTTTGTTTAAATTAAATGAATACACATTAGGTTTGACTTTTTTGGACTCTTATCTATATAATAAGATCGGTCTTTAAATTTAACTTCGGCTGTGGTCATCTCACAGAGGCCACATCGGTATGACCTCAAAAGAAAAGTTAATATTCAGTAAAGTTTGAACTCAAGAAATATTCATTAACTAAACATTTAAACGAATCAAACATTTGAGTGTTTACTAATGATAAGTCATAGCAAAAAGTTTAAGACTTATTTACTAAAGACTACTTAAAATCTGCTTGAAATATATTGTAGAAGTTTTAGTTATAAGATATTAAAGCAAAGTCTAGTCTTGCCTCAAGAGCTAAAACTGGTCTTTCATTATCTTTCGATTATAACTGTGTTAATTATAACTACTTTTGTTTCTAAATATAAAAATTGGATTCAATTGAACTTGAGTTTTGTATTTATTATCTGATAATTTAATAATTGATAGAAATGCAGGAGACAATTGATAATCACTTGAGAGACAATCAAGGAATTGACAGATGGTTTAAATACTATGATTAACATTGTATTTAAACTACAAATTATTCTAAAAATACATTAGAATGCATACAAATATTTTTTGGAGAAGTTTTCAAAGTTTAGTAAACGTTTGAGAAAAGGAAAATGATTTATTTAATTTTGTTAACTTTGAATTTAATTGTTATAAATAATGCTCAAATGCAATGTCGTGACGAATCAGGAAAGATAGTTGACTGGTATATAGTTTACAAGTTTCCGAAAATTGCAAACGCTATTACACCACTCGATACAGGATTAAAGTATGCATTTATAACAAGTGATTCGAAGTCAAGTTGGACTCTCTCTAATATATCTATTGATGATGGAACGAAATCTATATTCGGCCAAACACTTCATTCAGTCTATGCAACAAAACTGGACCCTAAAATAAGTTATATTGACTACAATGATGAGCCACCGGAAGGACCAACAGTCAGCGCATTCGCTCATGCAAAAGGTGTTGTGGCCTCTGATGATACCAATGGCTTTTGGTTAATACATAGTGTACCGCATTTCGCATCTGATGAGGTCATCAATCATTTCTTAAACATTTATTCTTTTATATCAAATTCCGAATCAAATTTTATGACTTATTTTCAATACAGGCGAGTCATAAGTATGTATATCCGACAACTGGTCAAAGATATGGTCAGACAGCTCTTTGCATCTCATTTAAAATAAGCGAAATCAATAAAGTAGTTCAACAACTACTATATATGGGACCAAAAATCTATTCAATAAAAGTAAGCGATGATTTGGCGAAGAAATCATCGAATATTCTTGATTTAAAGAATAGTAAATGGATTACAGGTAAAGCAGTCAATATAAGCCATTTAAATAAAAAAATAATTCAAAAAAGTTTGTCTCATTGTGTAACAGATCACACATCAAATATGGTTAATATTATGAGCACTTCTGGAATAAGTTTCAACAGTTTTAGTAAGAGTTCAAGTGCTGGCGTTGACTTATATGCAGGTATAGTTGCGCCGCAACTCAAGACACCTTTATTTGTCGAGACGTGGCGTAAAAATCCTGGAACTCCTCTGCCATCGGAATGCAAAATCAATTACAAAGTCGAAAATGTTAATAAACTGAGTCTTAAGTTTCAAAATTCTGCCCAAACTGGAGAATTTTCATATGTGGACGATCACAGCAAATGGGCTCTGTCTCAGGTCTCGACACATCCATATGTTTGTATCGGAGATATCAATCGTATGCAATCACAGTTCAAAAGAGGCGGTGGAACCACTTGTTTTCAATCACAATTAGTTTGGAATAGTTTAAATCAATGGATAAATGGAACAGATAAATGTTGATCATTCTCGAAACAAATATGTTTTGTTTCTCTTGTTATTTTCATTGAGACGTAAAATAAAAATTTCAATTACATTGATTGAGACATAAAATAAAAATTTCAATTATTTTGCATTAAGACAATTTTTGACTCAAGTTTATTGATATTATTAAGAAATTTTCTTTTACAAAACTTGATATTCATCTAAATTAGCCCACGAAAAGCCCGACAACTTTTGTTATATTTTTGAATTTGATTAAAAAGTTATAAATTGATAATTAAAATGTTATTTCTAATGCGAACCACCGAACAAATGGGAGCTTTTCTTTCAATTCACATAATCTATTATTCACTTAATTAATTATTACTCATATAATAACTCATCACTCGACATATCACAGATTTTATTTTCATTGTTGGCATTCTATAGAAAACATTGTTGTTTAACATAATATTATTAGAGTTTATTTTGAAATGAAAGTTAACGGTATTCATAGAGAAGACCTGTATTTAAATGAACTATAAGTGAAAAGACAAGCAAAAGGTGTTTGAGATAATTAAATATGAGAACAATTATAAAAGTAATAGAAAAGGGCTCAAAAAGGCAAAAGTAGAAGAAGAACAGGAGGGAGAGGAAGATGATAATCGTTGGCGTGAAGAACAGTCACAGACAGAAAGAGAAGAGAGAGAAGCGAACGAAAAACAACAGAAACTGAATGAGACAATGACTGAAAGTCAGACTTTTGGCTCAAATGATGAGAAAAAGAATACTAACGAAAAGAAGAGATCGAGGGCTATAACTACCACATCATCTGATACGAAATGTCCCATTTGTCTGAGCATTATATCCAATCGATCACTTACTGACACATGTCTTCATGAGTATTGCTTCCAATGCATAAGTCAGTGGTCTCAGAATCACAATCGATGTCCGTCTTGTCGTCAGGTCTACAGTAATATACTTTTGAATATAGTCTCTGAGAAAGTGTTCGAACAAATGGCAGTCAATGAACCAATTGTAGAAGACTTGGATGATATGTTATATCGCATGTATCAATCAGTACAGTCCATAGCTATTAGAAGACAAACGATTCGTAGTTTAGAAAGAGATAGTGTCACAAATCAAAATCAAATAATAGAAGAGATCGAACAACTCGACAGCGATATTCAGGTTTGGGAACCCATTCAAAGAGAAGACAATCGAACAGAAATTCTTATAACTAATGTCATGAATCGAAATAATATAAATAATATCTTAGAAAACATTGAAGTGCCGGACAATGTTTCGATTGAATCGCTTCCTTCTCTTGAATCACTGAATGAAACCCCAGTCCATGATTCTCAAGATTCGGAGGAATCGATTGAAGTAGGAATGGATGGATTGGTAACAATTATGGCTATTGTAAGAAAAGCAGTTCTAGTTCGAAGACGAGAAAGAATTGTCCAACTCTTGCAAGTATTCAATGCAAAACTCATTGAATTGCAAGTCAAAAATGCAACTCAAATGAGAGGAGACATCAGAGAACTGGAGATAGAGTTAGAACGACTTCAAGGTCTTATTAATCGTTCGGATCAGATCGCAAGAGTAGCTCTCATACAAGAAATAGATGGCAATCATTCTCAAGATTCAGGAAACAGTTCGGATTTGGATGAAGAAAGCGATGAATGATATGAAAATTTGAAATAAAAACATTAAATTCAGAAACTTCTAAATTATCCAAAAAGTTCTATAATTTTATTTCTGAAATGAATATTTTCTTCTAATTTAATTAATTATCGCATTGATTAAACTTTTCTAAAATTATGAAACACTGAAATGATATTCTAAATAAATAAAATTTATTATTAATGGCAAAAATAGAATTTTGATCTGAATTTAGACCACTAGTTAAAAACACTTTATTCATCAACAATTTTATGAATATTCATATAAATAGCACGTAAATTATAATCAATAAAAGTGAATATAAAATTATTAAAATGATTAAAAAAATTTGTTTATAAAAACTAATAAGAAATTCTAGAGCTGGACTTCGATCGATGCAAATCAACTTTAGTTCCATAGAGAGGTGCATAACATTTATTCTTGTTCTGACTCGAATAGTCCAAATCAATTTTATTTCTAGAATTGTTATACAGAGTGGAAGGTATTTCACGAATCATACACTGGAAGTCATTGATTATAAAGTTAGTTCCGCCGCCTTTACATCTCGTGCAATAAATGCGAATATACTGAACAGCAGTTTTAGTAAAATAGATGGATTGAGTCGAATAGCAGTGATAGTCAGTGTAATCAACAATTCTTTTCCAATTGCCATTAGTGGACACTTCTATATAATAAGAATATCCAGTTTTTTCACAATTACCGAAATAGATTTCAATGTAATTTATGAAATGAATGCAATCGAACTCAATGGTCACACTTCCAGGTATTGATACAATAATTGATAAATTTTGTTCATATGGACGGCAATGAAGAGCAGATTTGTCAACAACAAAGTTTGATATTGATTTCAAGCTATTGATAGGCGTAACGCACTTTCGATAGTTACCATAATTTTGAATGTCTTCGCTTCTGATTTGTATGGCTTGCAAGAGATCGTCTTTGCCGTAAAACTCTGTGAGAAAAATAACTTTAACTTATTATATAAAGTGAGTTCACTTATACAGGATGTTTATAAGATTTAATAAGCTCATGACTTGAACGGTAATTCCCTTATTTATTTATCAGTTATATTGATTATTACCTGAAGGCCAGACATAAGCTATTAAATCATTCCAACAAATCAATGGCAAACGAATGGTTGATAACAACTTTTCACAATTTTCTTCATCACAGTCAGGATTTAGTTCCAAATATTTCATCACAGCCTTAAAAATTTCGATTTCTTCAGCACAAAACTCATCGCTTGAAAACAAGTTGATCACTGTTTTGGCACTAAAACTAAAAAATGTTTCCTCCTCTAAAAGTTTAAATCCTTTATTCATTAGAAAGAGATGACATCGATTTTGTAGTGAAGAAAGATTGAAGAGGTTTGCGGTGCCATAAATGATACAAACGTTGTCTTCGCTTATGTTGTATTCTAGATAAGTGGTCACACCTTCAACTAATTCATGCATTTCGTATCGATGGCCTAATCATAAGAGAAACAAGTCTTTGGTAAAAATGACAATAACAGTGCATATGATTTCACAATGTTTAAGCTCATAGAATTGACTCAATCTGTTTCAATGTTTTGGATATATTTTTTGGATTGTTTCTCAAGTTGTTTAATTGAATTGAATCTTTGAACGCTAATTATAGTATTTTAACTTCAAAAACACTGAATGTGTAGTGCTTTTCAAGGATAGAAAAACCTTCAAACGTCACTACTGTTTATGATAAATTCCAATGAATTCTTAAAGGATAGTTTCATTGAACAATAATTGATTAGCTATCAATAAATGACATTTCAGGAAATTATCACTCAAAATATGATTGAAAACAAAGTTTTTAAGTTTTCTAATTCTTAAGAACTAAACTTACAATAACTTCTAGTTATATGAAAACCATAATTTTGATTGTAGTGTAAAATAAAACAATTTTTACCCAAGAATAGTATATCTATGATATCATCAATCTTTTTATCTTTGAGATGAAGTCTTCCGGTATACATAAAATAGAGAACATCTTTGAAAGCAGAAAGAGGTGTTTCTTTGACTTCCACTTCATTAAGAATCGCTTCTCGAAGTCCTGATGAGAACATAATACGAAAGTATTCACACCGAAGAATTAATATGAATTTATGAGCAAATATTCGTTCACTTTCAACAATAAACACAAAATCACTATCTTTTTCGTTAAGATATAAAGATGACAATTGATTACGAAGTGATTGCGAGAGATCTATCATATGGTTATCACTGTTTGACTCCATTTATTATTTTAATGATTATAAGAAATGAGTTCAAAGTTTTCTACATTTAGTGTTTTGATGTCAGGACTGACTATAACTGACTCTTAGAAAGTTATTAACTTCTTCATAGTTAGCTTCGAATGACATTGGCTTTAGTTGTATCCCTTCCTCAGCCAATAGTATAACGACAAACAACATTTTCACGTGATATCACCTAAAAATTAAAGTTATTTTTGAGAATCTTTAATGAAACTGCTTTTCAATTAGTTGACAAAAACATAACGAAATCACACAAAGGCTGTCAATAGAGTTATCTCTAAATAAAGTCTAGCAAAAGTCTTGAACTGATAATAAAACTTTCAACTATTAAAAAGTGAGAAATTTTTTTTACCATTAACTTTGGGCTAAAAATGAGGTGAAATACTGGAAAAGTCAAATTTAGCGAACTCGACACGATTTTATAGTCTTTTTTGAACTATTGCTTAATTGTATAATTACTTACATTTGTTGTATATGAATTATAAATAATTATTTACTTGAAAATTAAGCTCAAAGTAATAACTACTAAAACTGATATGACTTATGCATGGCTTGAATTTTATAGACAGAATCAAGATTTACTTAATGCTAACCCCAATTCAAGGAAAGGTTTTTACTTTGTTCCGAATAAATCTGATAAAAAACAAAGTAAAAAAAAAGGCTTTAGGCAATAATAGACGATATTATACTACAGTTCCCTATTTCAACAGATGCCTATTTCAACACAAGGACTTTTTCTTAAGTCATAACAGCATAACAGCAATTATGCTAATTATTCAACAGCTAATAAACCCAAGGACTCAACACATATTTCACAATATGCTTACACACAGTACAGGTCTTCTTAATATGAGGAAACAATAACTTAAGGCCCTTATTATGCTTAGAATAATTTGAAAAGCCTAGTTACTCACTCCTATATCAACCAAAATGTGTCATTTACTAAGTTCTTGTTTCCAAGGCTTTCAATTTCAAATCAGTTAACATCAAAATCATCAAAGCGAGAGTTGAGGAAATATCAAATCTCATACAAAAATAAGATCAAATTCATGGATAATTTCATTTCTAAACATTTTCAGCGATCATAGATAATCAATTTTTTTTTTAATCAATGCTTTTGTAGAATATAATTTGAATTTTTTATAGTTTCTCATATTTTTTCAGTAGTGCTCCACAAATGTTAACCAACATTTGAGACGAAGTCTTAGCAAAATAATCAATTTAACTATTCTTAATATGAGTTTCTTTAACATGATCTCAGGCTTGAGTCTTATGTTTTTCTAAAAGTTTTTTCTCAAATCCAAGTGAAAAACATGAGTTCACTTATTGACTATCAATATTAGAAAACTAAATAATTTTCTCGTGTGAAAATCAAGAAGAGTAAGAAATGATTTCTAGAAATAAGTGAATCATTGTTTAGAAATGATTTTTTAAGTTCTCTTAAAATTAGTTTCTATGGACTAAACCTTAAAATATGAAGAGAATGTCAATTCAACACTAGCTTATGATTAAAGTTTATTTAAATTAGTTCATAAAACCTGTCAATTATATAAATTGACTTCTTTTCAGTGATTTTAATGTCATGGAAATTAAGTAAAGATAATAAAATTCGAGAACTTACTGATTGTTAGTGAAAATAATTTAGAAATCAAATATTTACTATTTTAAACATTGCTTGAAAATAATACTTAAAACACAATAATGTAAAGCTGTTGCACACCTGTGAAAAATGCGACTTAAATGAAATACTAGTTTAAAAATCACAATGAATTTACTAATGATTTGAAAAATGAATAGATCAATACACACAAAAGAGACGCATCAAAATGATGGGCACTTGTTAAGGGATTTTTCCTCTAAACGAGTTCAGAAAAGTTCAAAACATTTCGATACAACTGTTCAATCAAAACTTTGTGCTAAAGTTGTATTCACACTTTGCACAAACTTTTCTGCTTCAGATAAGATCCACAGTAAAACTGCTCCACAAGAAAAAGTTTCAAATTTAACCGCATTTCAGTTTCAAATCAAAGCATTTCATTCGATTATTTTTTCATTTATTAAATCTATTTAAAAATACACATTAAAAATAGTTTGTTTGAAGTAAAACATTATTTTCATGGAAGAGCACTTTTATGTTGTAATTCTTGTATTTTTATACAACTTGTGAAATGGGAAAGTGAATGACCTTTTCATGTTTGCATTACAAACATTGCCATATTTTAGATAAATCTCAATAAAATATTAAGTTTTGTATTATAATTGTTTGATATAAAGATTGAATCTGAATGAAAAGTAGTAAAAACGAAGAAATAATTAAAAATGCATATTTATCTTGATAGAAAGTATAGTAAAAAAGTGCTCCCCGGCGGGGAATCGAACCCCGGTCTCCCGCGTGACAGGCGGGGATACTAACCACTATACTACCGAGGATTAATTGATAAAAACTCAGTTACTAAAGTGTTAGAGTCTAGTGTAGGTGTAGAAAAATTTCATGCAACACAAGTATTAATAATGGAGCTGACATGAACTTTTCATTTTAAAAATATATGTCAAATAATTGTATGAATTTCAATAAAAAGCTAATCAATTCATTGAGATTATTCATATAATTCTCTTGGTCTTGAAAATTTCTATTATTTCATTGATTTTATCAATACTTAACCAGGAATTTAGGTCTAGAGCTAATAGGAGGCTAGTATTCTTTTGTCGCTAAATAAGTGGCTAAAATCTCTGGTGGCGCTTAATAAGGGGCTAAGAATTCATTTGGGACTGAATAGGGGCTTAAGATATCTGGTGAAGCTCTACTTTAAACGAATTCTCAATTTTACACTTGAAAACTCAATTATTTGGAAATCTGTGGGGGAGAGCTATAGCCCTCCTGCCTATAGCTCCATAGCTTATGATTATCACTACATTGATTATGAAGATGAAGATGCAATAGTTTTATAGTCTGACTCATTGTCTGAATAAATTATAGTTTTGGTTAAACCCTCAGTTGAACAAAAGATAAACTTTTTTTTAACAAATAGATTATAGTTAAAAATCACTTTAAAATCAATTCATTGTAACGTCAATTTTGGGAAAATACAAGTCAAATATTTAACGGTTTAAGTAATGGTTTGACTAATAATTATAGTCTAAAGGAGTTAATCGCAAACGAAAAAAGTATTGTAAACTTTATTTTTGACTTTACTTTCATTTTTATTGGCAAAAGACATCATATAATATAGCTTTTAAAAGTGTTGATAACTTCAAAAAGATAGTAAAAATAACTTCAATTTAAAGAAAACTTTACTTCTTGTAGAGTATATGTATTGAATAAATAATTAAATAAATAAATATAATATTATTTTCCAAACCATTCAATGATTTCATTGATGGTGTCTAAAGATGAGGCAGAGTTTGTGGTGAGTTTGGTTGACATTGTTGTTGACGTTATAATACTATTGTCTTCATCTCTAACAAGAGATTCACATGAATTGTTACATTGTTTTGAATCAGTCATAGATCTAACCATATTTGCCATATATTTATCTTCGATCCAGTTTTTGGCACTTTTTTAAACAAGACATAGTTTGAGAAATTACTATTAATTATAACTTTGCAATATTTAAAACTTTCTTAAGATACTTGAAGTGTCGATTGAACTTTTTTTAAAGTATTCAAAATGAGCACAAACGTTTCAAGTCTGCCTCAATTTGTGTTCATTTTTTATTAGAAATTGTTTGATAATAAGCCAATTTTAGGCCAAGACTTATTTAATGGCAAACATTCTTGTCAAACAACTATGAATTGAGAGCATTATAAAACCTGATCCATCAAAACTGGATTTAGTGTGCATAAAATACTAATCTAGTGATTAAAAGTTTTCAGTACTTAACCTATACATAACGCTATCTATAGTTGAGATTATAAATAATGAAAAGTAAACTAAGTTTAAAAGTTGATCAAAAAAGTTTAGGCAAGTTTATATTGAAGTAAAAAATCATAGCATCTAAAGAAATCTTGACTTAAGGTAAATGAGAGGCACTCACCCCGACTGAAGTATGAAAAAATAAATGTACGGATGATTGTTAGCAAACTTTTTGCCCATTTTACACGATAACTCCATTTTGCATTCCTCGTTATCAACATCGAAGAAGTTTAAAGTTTCTTTAGCTATTACTGTGAGATTAGTTGACAATAAATTTTGAAATGATGACAACAAACCATTGGGTTGTGAACGAGAAGCGAATACAGGAGATGTCATTCCTTGAATCATTTTGAAAAGTATTGATGTTGAAAATTGACAAGTTTTCTAATAGATATTTACCTGATTTGGCTAATATGAGTGGAGTGATAGCCACCATCAAATAGCTTGTGAGACCCATTAGCATAAGTGGTTTAGACAGCAATTTGAAGATCACAAATATTGGAAGTATTGCTAATTTCAATATCAGAGGAGAGATTACTGATAAAACTCCTGTCGCTGAAAAAGCTGCTAAAATCGATGCCAATGATTCTGCGAATGGTGTGATACGACTTTTCACTATAATTATTCGAATAATATCAAAGAAACTTAAGTTTAGATAAATTGCAGCCAAATTATTTCAGGTATAAATTACTGCATCAGTTTATAGAGTTTTCTAAAGTTTTCTCATATCCTGAATAAAAATGAGAGTTTTAGGAAAAAGATAATCCTGAAAATTGTTGAACTATAACTTTATTACATTAATCACTTACAAATCTCATCAGCACTCGATGTTGTAATTATCGAAACTATTAAAACAAGTACTGAATAAAAATTCATAAATACTTTCTTATGCACTTAATGTTTTCAAAGTGATCACAGCTTTCAATATTGAATTTGTCTCAATCAAAAACTTTTAAAGAGTGGTCACTCCGATGACCAACTGATCGATTTTATCATTGGATTGATATCATTGTTATTTCCGCATTAAATTAGACTTAAATACTTTTCCTGATTCTTGACCTAAAAGTAGCTAATCCTTAATCAGTTGCATCCGTTTACTAATAAAAATCAAATCCTATGTTATGTTTGCATATATTTCATTATAAGATGTATTTATGAAAACAATGTATGTCTAACAAAAGTTAAGATTTTTATATTACAATAATTTGCAAAATTTTTATTTATTTGATTTTTAGCTCATATTCATAGTAAGCCTTAACTTGTTATTATTTTATAGATTTTAAAGCGTATAAGTTTTATAACGTTTAATGAGTTAATAATAATAATAATACTTTATTCATGTTTAAAAAAGGTTTACATGAAAAAGACATTTGAATTAATGTTGCCAAACAAACATTCAATTAAATACTTTTGTAAACTAAGATTAATTTTGAAGAAATCTCTATTTTCTACAAATCCATAACAGCCAAAATCTTTTTATCTATCTATTGAGGATCACTTAAACATAATATTCATCTAATTTGATTTGACTTGACTTCGAAAACTTGATTTGATTGAAATACTGTTGAAATACTAGTTATTGACTAATATTTAAACGTATTCAAAGGTAGGATTTAAACATGACTTCGTATGATTAGATTAATTTAAACTCGTGTTTCTTCAGGAATATGATTTCACAATCACTGATAAACAAGATTTGCTACATTAAACCCGTATAAATCCTTAAGTTTGATGGCTTACAATTGAAATTATTTTTGTACTCAACATTCAAATCATTTAATTTAATTGTTCAGCAAATGTTTCTGACATAAGATTTAGAGAATAATTGTCTTTATCTATATTTAATAGAAGATAATATTTAATATCCTGTCAACAAGATATGAGACCTGAGCCATCTGTATCTTATGTGGACCAGTGGTGTGAAGAGTAATCATATAAATTAATGAGAAAATCATCAAAGTTTGCGTCGTCACTGGTTTTAGTTTTTGTGTTCAAATTAATGATAAGAGTTTAATATATAAAAGTATTGTTAAGCTAAGAAATTATAATAAATTCAAATAATCGATTTGAAAGAGAAAAATGCGGCTATTAATATCTTCAGGGCTTCTTTTGATAGTTGTGTGCTGTGAGTTAACTGAATTGTTTAAAAATTGAATACTTTTACTGATTTACTTTCTATTGATTAATAGCAATCAGAGCAGGCGATGATTGGGAATGTCCGGAACGCAGTGGGTTTTTCAGAAACCCAAAAGATCCACATAAGTTTTACGAATGTGTTGGCGGCCATCCATATTCATACGAATGTCCAGCTGAACTAGTCTTCAATGAACATACTAAAGTTTGTGATTACACTGTTGGGCCGACTGATCCGCCAGATGCTCACACCGCTAATACAATGACTAATCCAACGGGTACTCGACAAAGACACGACAGCACTACTGTGCCCACTACAGGTACAAGTGTCAACACTCACACTCCAAACACTGGTCCAACCGGTAATCCAAGCACTGGTCCAACCG
>JAQFZT010001026.1:0-17896 GCA_034696325.1 Camisiidae sp.
TTCTACGGGTTTATGAGTAGAAAAATGTTTTTCAAATAAGTTGACACAAACCACTAAATATGAGTGATGTTCTTTCCCCAGTCTATACTTCAAGTTAGGCTGAATTGAGTTTTTAAAAATTGATTTGACAAATAAAAAGAGAATTTTATACATTATTTTTGAAAATAGACACATAGTCAATAACAAATAGTAGATGTGAGATATTCAAATCATTTTTTAGCTTTCAGATAAACATTTCTTTGCAATGATCAATGAATTTTTCATTTTTTTCAATTAGAAGAATAAGGTTTCGCATTCTCAATACTTTAGCACATTATGACTATTGATTATTTTATGTGATAACTCAATCTTAGAGTAAAAGATCTCTTTATAGTTCAAAATAGTTTGAAAGTACAGTTTTCAGAGGTTATATTTTAAGGTAACTTTTATCTAAACCCTATCCTCAACATAAAGATGTTATTACAAATTGATGCTTACTTTTAATTTTGAAATTAACACTATTATGTGTTATGCAGTGAAAAGTTTTGTTTGAATAAAAGATACAATAAGACATTTGTTCCGAAAACTGTGCTATAAATATGTATTAGTAATCAGTAAAAGTTTGGTTCTAACTATCATTACGAGTCGAGTTTATTTTCAAACTTTACACTTGAAATTTTGAAGAAATCAAGTACTTATTTAAGAAAGTGATTTATTATCTTTTAGCTCAACTTAATTCAAATTTATTTTACTATAATTTCTCACTTTATTATATCTAAAGAGATGATAAAACTTGAACATTTAGCCATTGAAATTTATTGTTATTCTTTATCTGTTCTGAAGATAACTACTTTCGACAATTTGTTAGAAAAGCCTTTAAAGCTCAATTACATCTCTATTTTCCCCGAATATGGAAACTTAACTCAATCATTAGATACTTATTTTAAACTAAAGTCATATAAGAGATCACGTTTAAGCTTAACTTATAATTACTGTAAAGTACTTTTATATATTTAAAATGTTAAGACCACTTATTATCACTTGCATTGTTATGAGTTATATGAGAATCACGTCTGCAATCTTTGGATTTTAGATTCAATCACTTAAACCATGAAACTTTTTAAAAATTTGAATGATGTGATCAAATTTAATTTCAAAGTAAGAACACACTTAAGCTATTTTCTAAATTTTTTTTCGAGTGAGACTTCATTGTATGAAATAATTGAATACTGAGGCTCTAGAAACGAATCCGAGCTGTATCTAAAATGCTATCATTTGATTTGCTAAAAGAAACCTTATTTTTAACTAAACTTATTCCTCAATCAAATTCAAGTTAATTATGTTTCTGCTATTCCTTATTCATAATAACGTTAATCTACAGTCCATTTCAAAAGTTTAGGTACACTTTAATAAGATAATATTGAATTGAAACCACTCTTGAGGCTAAGTTGAAGTACTCTATTAGCAATGCTTATATATTTCTAGGATTGAGGTCTTTAATGTTATGAAATTGTTTGCTTAAGCCTCTAAAGGATTGAGATGAGGACTAATATCCATAACTTACTATTTTAAGAGTTGAACCGCGCGCGACATGAATCAATTGCTAATTGGGAAAGTGAAGTGTACTTGAACTTATGGAATGCTAGTTTTCAATTTTCAATATCCTTATAACTCATTTGAAGTTCAAGAGTTGTTTAACAAATCTTACACGTATCCAAACTTGTTAAATGAATAGTAATAAAGATCTAATTAGATATACTGTACATCCTATACCTGATTCAGGTATAACTATCTTTAATTATGTCATAATGTCAAAAATTTTTCTTCAATGTTCGTAACTATCAAAGAATTTCAACATGTGTTCAAGTAGTTCACTCCCATTGAGATTAGAATTGGTTTGGGGCTAAACCCCTACGCAATGCTCTTGCATGGAGAGGCGTAACCGCCTGGATTGTAGCTGATTAGATAGCTCTCTATTTTCAAAGAAGTCTTCGCAGACACGCTCTGAGAACAGTTACCAGAGATACAAAATATCATAATGTCTATAATAATAATCATAACCCTCGAGTTTCTTATTATAATACATCCTAAACCAACACGTCTGCATTACATCATAAAAGTTCTTAAATTTGAGATCAATATTCGGTGATAGCGGCGACTTGTCATCAAAACCTAACTTTCAGAGTAATGGTAGGATAAGAGAACGCAAACTCAGTTTCACCACAAACACAACAATAATATAAAACAAAAATATATAAAAAATGTGCGGATCGATATCTTCATGAAAGTAGCGCAGAAAAAATACTGGTTCAGGTCTATCTCAGTAGTGTTTTACTGGGCATCAAGAGATGAGACTCTCCAAGTAGTAGATCATAGAAAACTACTGTAGTATTACTTCTTAAAAGAGTAATTTAATCCACTCAATAGTTTCTTAATATAAGCAAGAAAGTAGTCAATACTAATCAAACTCAACAAAAGTAGCTTTTATTGGTGTTCTCATCAAGATAAGTAACATTTGTTTTCGTCATATCAGATCTTATTTCAAACGAAACTAAACTTTATATTTAGTTTTGAATTTTTGGTAACTTTTGAGTTGACTATGGCTTTGGCCAGTTTTTTGCGCGAATGTCGCGGTGAACGTAATCGGCCACCAGAGCCTCCAAGAATTTACGCAAGAGATATACCATCAGACGCCAGATTGACATTTGTTGATTTTGTGCCTTCTGTTACACATCGCGATAAACGCGACAAAATTTTTTATCATCCGTTTCGGTAAATATAGAACATTATATAAGAATTGCGTAATTTTATATTAATTATACCTTTGGGGACAAATTTTGTTAATTATTTTTCGCTCGAGCATAAAAGACTAATTATTGATTTTACTATTGAATATGCTATGCTATGTTCAAAAAAGAAAAGCTACTCTTTAATAGTTGTTTGTAAATTAATATTTAAATGCAAAAGTTATTGTTTTCTATAATATGGTATTCAAAAACAACTTTTCTCATTCAAACCTGTTATCAAACAAATAATAGGCATTTATTTTCAAATACTAACGACGGCGACGCCTAAAAGCTTATTCATTTTTCTCTTAAACTATTATGTTATGAAGTTTTACAATTGAAATCATTCTATTTTGGCTTCAAGTCATATAAGAATTGTTTTCATGTTTGATTGAATTCTCAAAATTGAATCTATTTTTATCAAGAATTTATTAGAGATAAGAGCGATTCCAATGGAAAATATATTAGCAAATAGTAGTGGTATTTTGAGACTATAAAATTTATGGCACTTTTTGTTAATAAACATTGGAAATGTTAGCCATAAAAGCATTCCTCAAACTTATTAACACATTTATTACATCTATAGTGTAAACTCCACCAGAAATTATGGCTTAAATTTACTTCAAAATCAAGTTGAGATTCTATTAGAAATCAAATTCTACATAATTTACTTTTTCATATAAATTTAAGTCACAGATTCCGGTAGTTTATTAGTGAGAAAAATAGTTATGAGAAACAATTGAATATTTTCTTCATTGAATTTATTCAGCGCTGGTTTTATAGCATAGCTGTCCACTGGATTAATGAGTTTCTGAAATGCTATCAATTTAATAGATTGAATAAAAATATCAAAATGTAAATGACTAGTTATAAATTACATAAATAGGTTGAAAAAGTTTTCAATTCGCAGAATAGGTTGATATGTTTTGAGTAAATCTTTTATGTAAAAAATCATTCATTAAAAGTATGTTAATAGTAAAGCAATCAAAAAGTAAAACACACAGAGCTGTAAAATAGTATAATAAAAAACTTCAATCAATAAGGAGTTTCTTTTTCAACATTAAGGTTTAATGAAAGAATTATAACTGAATAATTTAATCAAACTATATGTGAAGGTTTTTCTATCAAACACGCGCTCAAAATATAAATAGTTTGCCTGATGTGTTGGCTTGAAATAAAAAATCCTGTAAATTGTTATAATAAATGATCCGTATCTTTATATTTCAATGACTGATAGCACACAACAAATAAATTTACATTGTATTCGGTTTCTCGAGAAGTCTCAACCTGAACCTCGAGAACAAAACCTCAAATTATGATTAGTTTTGATTATGACTTATGTATAAAAAGAAAATGAACTCTGTTTTTGAAGAGAAGTTGAATAGCTTTATAACTTATACACTACAGTGAATTTACATTAAAATATTTGATGAAAATTCTTTTTTTCCAAATAAAATGAATTTAGAATTTTAATAGAAGTGGCGAATAAATGGCTTCAGCACAATTTCGACTGGGAAGTTGTCAATTGCGAATCAGTCACACTATTATTTCGACACAATGCCTGTTCTCATGTATCTCAATGGGATCTCATGCCAAATGTAGCAGCAACTCAGGTCATGGGTCAAGAGGCAGCCATCAAAGCACTCAGGTTTGGATCAATTATTCTCTTAATTTGCACTATTTTTCATATCTACTCCAGACTATTAGCTGCTAATGCTTTGAGTCATTTTAATATAACTATTTCAACAGCAGAATAGTTATGATTTTTTCAGCTCTTTCTAATAATAAAAGTCATTTTGCATTGTTTCGCCTCATTATGTTTATTCGAATGTACTCTGTGCTAAAAAATATTATTATAAGTTTACTCATGTAAATACAACTTTTCGAGCATAAGTCATCTCATAAAAAATGTCTGCACTTAAAACTGACTGCAATCTATTCAAAACTTGTTTCATAAGAAGTAGTTATCAGTTTTCATCAGAATATTCATCTTTTTTGCTGTGCATTACTATTCAATTTGAATAAAAATGAGTTTTTATTAACAAAATCAAAACCATTTAATATTAGTTTTATAACTATATAATTAAACTAGTTTTAGAATTAGATTATTCTAGAGAAAGATTGCGAAAACCCAATCTATTTATGATAAATAATGGTATAGAAGAAAATAATATTAATTTATCTGGAATACAGTTTTCTATATTTGAGTTTTACAGTATGCAAATAGTGTAAAAGTTGATAAGTCTCATGTCATATTTATGCGGAAATGCATATCATACCTACGGTTGCCAGACGTCCAGTTTTGGTCAGTATTGTACAGATTTGGAAGTCTCTGTACAGCTCACAGATCAAGACATTTGAGAAAAAACTTTATTGTCATTATTGAGTTATGGATGGTATGAATGAAGTTACATGAATGTCAACTTTATTCCAAAACTGTAAATAATTATAATTTTGTACTTGAATGAAACCAGTTTTTCAACCGTTCAATATCATTGAGTACACAGTTCTTTGAATTATTGTAAATAAAAAAAAGCAATTCTGAATATAAGATATAGTAATGAAACCCACTATTTGATACATTATACATATGTTCTCTCACTCAGAAGGTATTCTTTCCAAGTTTTCAAATAAGAGAAGGGCTTATAATAAATATCTAATTTATATTTATAAGTTATAAATTATAGCTAAAGTATTAAAAATAAGAGAAACCTTGTAACTTTGCAAAATTATTTTTCAATAAAACCTTATATTTATTTTCAAATGTTTTAAAGGCATTTTAATGAATAATTTGTTTATGTTTAAATTCAAATAATGTGTTTATTATTATATAAACATTGAATATAATGGAAATTGAATTTCTAAAACTTTGTATAAGAGTCCACCCTTTGATAATTTTTGCACAGATTTGGGCTCTTGGAAATGTGGCCACCGTTATCATGCCTATAGTGAGCATAATATGGTTTAAATATGTTTAATAACCTTTTGGTAAAGTTGTCTCTCAGATCAATTTAGACGGCAGACACATCTAACTAAATATGCTTATATAGGTATATTTAGTTAGAGGTTTCTTCCGTCAAAGTTGAACTGAGAGTACAGTTTACATACTTCTCGTATAGTCACATATAATAATGTAACAAAATTAGATTGAAAATGTCAATAAAGTGGCATAGGTCACACATTTCGAGGTCTTTATCTTCCGCTATGGTATGTCAGATAAAGAAGCATTATCTTCAATTTGTAAATTATTCAGAATGGCTTAAGCCAAACTCAGTTAAAACAATATCAATTAAGTTAAATTACTTATCCTTTCATTAATAAAGTAGTTCTCTTTCAGTTTAGAGCCGTTTCTCAAAGTGTTTCTCACTTTGATTGAAAACTTGCAGTTCAGAGACCAATGACCAAACTTTTCACATTCAAAACTTTTTTTGATGAAAAATTGAATAAAATATTATCTCTATTTATCATATCCTGTTTATAGTAAACTCAAATTCAAATGAAATGAGTCTGTTTTACTGGAATTGTCTGTCTGTTTCATAACACAAATGATTTTCATACAAAAATGAGCATAAATTTGCAATAATTCAATTGAGATATCTTTTCATTATAATAATTAGAATTTTGACACATTTAATCCTTGTGTATAAACAATTTTTATAGATTTGCTAACTTATAAAGTATGACAAAATGCTTTTGATTTATGATAGGACAGAAAAAAATTTAAAGTATTAATCAATTTGTATTTTCCTAAATCTACTCAATAGTTTGAAACATGATTAATAAAAATGCTATTAAATACTGCACAATACTATTAGGTTAGGTTAGGTTTGATATTATTGCAACTACAGAACAGATCTTTAAGTATCTATCCAATAGAGCCCATTATATTATTATATTTGAAAAGTTTCACGATTATTAACAATAGAAATGCAAACCCATCTCATATCAAAGGAAATTGTAACAAAAGATATCAATATTAAGGCTATTATAATCTTGTCTTAAAATATTTATTTAAAATCTATCGCATGTCTCTTTAAGTGGTGTCTGTATTAAAATTTAGAAAAATAAACTATTGTTGTCAACAATATTTTGGAAACTCTATTCAGTCAACCGAACAAATCTATAATTGACAGCTCTTTCAACTAATATAGCATTACAAATAAGTTATGAAAAATTTGTTCATAAAAAATTTACTCTTCAATATGATTAAAAAAGCATAGCTTCAAAACAGAAAAATCATTATCTAGTATATAGGTTGTTATCAAATTTATCGAACTAATGGTCAAAACAAAAATAAAGCAATAGAATGATCAAAATCTTGAATCCAATTATAATTACAATTATATTGCGATACGAATAAGTATTTTATTCAAAGGACTCATTCAAAAAAGTCTTTCTTTGAATCTGAAATAAAATTGTTTTTTTTATAAACGAAGTTTTGTTATGAAAAAATACTAAACTATTTTCTGCATTCTAACCACAGGTGAATACTTTGACATAAAATGTAAATAAAATTCATTGATTCCTGTTTTGGGCAGAAACTTCCTATTTTTTATATGTTCACTACAGTAATTGGTAATCAAATGCCTTAAGGGTAACCCTTATATAAATAGTGTTTGTCATTTGATTACAGAACTGACATTCTTTACAAAAGAAATATTCTTCTGGGCAGGTATTAAAAGCAAAGCTTCTCAGATGTGAGTTATGTTTGAAGAGTAAGAAGAGTCGTGAATCATATTTCAGTGAAACAGAATTCTTCATTACACTAATTATAATGATTCCTACGGACTATTATATCGATTGAAACCAAATGATTAGTTTGAGAGCAACATTATTATATGAGTTAATTATTATGCATAATGTTGTGCAAATCGATATGTTGGGTCACTCAACAACTCTATTTACTTTCAATAGTTTGATCGATAAATCAAATCTGGGGAGAAATGTTTACTTAATTTCAAATTCAATTAAAATAACAATTTCTTATAATCTCAGAAATGTCATCTCAGTGATGGTCACGCAGGTCGAGCGTTTAAGGTCGAGCGTTTTAGCAAAGATTTGTTACTTTGATTTGAGAATAAGTTATAAAAGTTATTTTCGAAAATGTAAAGATCAATTACATTATTGTGGACATATGGACTTATCGGACGCTCGTGCTCAATGAAAATGAGACGCTTGAGCTTTCCATTGAGAGCCAAACACGAGAACGTTGGACCTGTACAAAGTGCCCAAATTTCCAACCCGAAAACGTCCGACTTTTCTGGCTCTTCGGCCTAATCAGAAAAGCCTTACTTTTTCAAGTCTGGCCCGAGCCTGCCCAACTGAAAACTATGCATTGAACAAAAATGAACTTTTTATTCAAGTCTTTTGTTAAATAACAGAGATTTAACGAAGTTTTATACAGTTTAAAAACAATGTAATGAAAAGCAACACATAACAAAATTCCAGAATTAAGTTTTTATATTTCACTAAACTCTTATTCTTAAGATTTTTCGGTTTTTTGTAAAGTTTGGGCTTTTTAGGCAGATTTCTTCAACCTGAACCCGCCTAAATTTTTTGCGAGACAGTCCAACACGCAAAAGCCCGACCGAACCCGATGTACACCTCTAGTTGGACATAACTCTATCTAAATAACTCTGGTATTTTCAGCTATTTAAATATGATATCTTTGTTTAAATGTTGAAGAATGTTTAATTAATCACGAAATATCTGACAAAGATTTCAATTATGAAAACTTATCTTAGCAAAAAAATATTTCTTTTTATTATTCACTAAATTTCATTAGTTTTAAATCATTTAATGTTAGTTCCATCAAAAGTATGCAAATACTTTTGCTTAAGAACTCAAACTATTTTTAATTTAGAATTTTTAGCAAGTATTTTCATATAAGAGTTAATATTGAGTCATTTATCTTCTTATGCTATTTAATATATTATTTTATTCTAACGTCAATCAAAATAAGTCCTGCAAATTCATATGTATGAGCTATGAAAAGTTGAGCCCATCATCGGATACTTACAAAAGTTGAATGAGAATTCTTTATGAAGTTATTCCTTTTATTAGACATATGAATAATTTTTCCTCTCAAGAAATGAAATATTCATCAAGAGATTTGAAATAAAATATTGTATTCTCAATACTCTGTATAATCAAATTGATAACTTAATGAATTCTCTCTCGCATTCTTTTAATTGGAAGAAAATTTGATAAACTCACATAAATGCTTAATTCTTAATAAAAATATATGTTAATTCAAGTTTAATTTTCAGAATTAACTTCTGAATAAATAAATAATTTAAACGGTTATAAATATTCAAATGATAGCAATCTTTGTTATATCACGAGTTTTGACCGAAATAAAAATTATTATTCGTATAGAAATGAAGATTAATGTTTTTCAAAAGCATATACAGAAAGGTATACAAGTTGGTTAAAATACATTTATAAATCATTCAATTCACTTCTCCAAAATAGCTCTGTTTCTTATGCAACAAAAGGTAGAAGAAATCTGTGATTTTATAACAATTTTTCAAGAGTAATATTTTGCAAAAAAACATTTTTCATCTCAAATTTACTTTTATATTGTATAACTCTTAAGTTATTAATCAAATAGTTTTATCTTTTGAAATCATAGATCAAAACAAATTGACATATTGTTAGATTAAGTGTGTTTGATCTTTTTGTCACAAATATTTATAAAATTCAAGTGTCATAAAAATTTTATTAAAAATTCTATAGAAATGTGACGGAATTTTATATCAATTTCCATTATCTCTAAGTGATTCAGTCAGGAATCAATTACTTGATTGTAGAATATAAAGTGAAAATTGCAAAACTTTATCATATTTTGTGTCAAGATATATGAAAATTTTCAAACTTTTCTGTCCCTAAAATGAGATTATATTTAACGCTTCAATTTTCATAAAGAATACATCCGTTAAATATAATGCCAAACATTAATTGAATAATAATATTTTATATGAGTTATGAATTTAATATTAATAGCAAGAGAGCAATAATTCTTAATTTGTAGGAAAGTTTATATACAGTACTCGAGAGAAACAAAACATAATTACAACACAAACTGAATTATATATTCTCTATATTGCAAGTTATTTGTGAATCATATGAAGAATCAAATGAAATTGTGAACTGAATACAATCCAAACAAAACTTTTGCCAAATTGAATGAACTCATACTATAGATTAGGGAATTGTTGAGAGAATGTATACAAGAAGTGAAACTTACAGTAATAACTCATGTTTGAATTATGGAAAGGTTTTACACTTTTTTCGCAAACTTTGTTTGTTTTGATAAAGATTCAAATTCTTGATTTGTTCGTAAATGAAATACGAGCTAAAACACTAATGAGTAGAAAGCAATCCATAAAAATGAAGATTTGAGAGCATCAAGTGTTTTGTTTGATACTTTATCTTTCACTTTGAACAATAAACTTTCGGAAGATAAATATAGAGCGAAATGACGACATTGTCTATTAAAAAAGTTAATTACACTTCATATAACAATTGTTTGTCTCGCTTTAAGTTGCGATTTAATTGCGCTTTTGGGTTCTCAATATAGAACAAGATTAAACCATTTGGGACACCAAATCCAGATTAATGTTCACTCTTATATTATTTTACATCACAATCATTTTCGTTTTGTTCCTTTTATATTAGCTCTTCTTTTCTGTTATTTGATATGATGGAAAAGATATCTTTACTTACCTTTACATCAAGATTTTGCTCCATTTCCAGCTCTAATAATAAATAGTTAATCGAAATTATGCCTGATTTTCATTAAAGTATAATCAATTATTTAAAGATTTAGCATTAATGCTAATTAGATCTTATCAATGTCTTAATGTTTTCTTTTCTTTAAGTATATCATTATTAGAGTTTGAATGAATTTTTCAATTTTTCATCTTATTTTAAATTAGATTTCAAAATACATAATAAAGATATCAAGTTTTAAGAACTTAAGTTTAAGAACTAGTGGAACTGAAACTTCTCTGTAAGAAATGAGTGTAGACTAGGGTTGGAATATTACGCATAAAAACCTTTTTGGGTATAATGTTACGCGTAATATTACCCGTAATATTACGTGTAATATTCTCGTAATTACACTAGTCCCATCCTTAGCGTAGACATAAACTAATGCCTGTAATTCCAATGAAATATAGTTCGGAACTTAATTTACAAAAAGAGGTAAAGTATAGACTCAGGTTTCAAAAGTGATCATTCATAATATTTTTGATTATTTGATAAGTACTTATAACGAAATTGAATCAAAATATTGTTACCTAAAGTGTCAAAATATACGAAATTAATGTCAAAGCTATTGAAGAGTTGGGATCAATGTTTTACGCTTCTGTAAATACTTATTCATGCGGAACAACTGTTAGTATCCTCGAGAGCTTACACTCTTTGAAAACAGGCTAATATAAGTATTTTTAGCTGCAGAACACGATTCAAATGGAAAAATTGAATTAACTGTTCGTATGATAGCTTGTTAATAAACCGCTTTATCATATAAGAATTTTGATTGATTTTCTCATAGCAAACATTAGTTTCGAGGAGATTTCTGTGCATATTTCCACTATATATTTCGATGCAAATATCATTTCTTTTCAGATAACCATTTGAGTAATTAGTGTTCAAATTAGTTTACCTCTATATCAGTGGTTCACACTTAGCGGGCTGCGGGTCAGGTCTGCCCCAAGTCAGAGATTTATATGAAGTTCAACTTTTCAATAGATAAAGATATTTTAAAAAATATTAAGTTAATATTAGATGAACAAATAATTAATTTTGATAAATAAAGATTATTACAGAATTTTACGTAAAATTGCCAACTCTAATATTAACTGCAATGCAGCAAAACTGAAATATGCCTGTTTCCATGTCATGCCTGTGATTTCCACACAAAGCTATAACATTTTCAGTATACAGAATTTGTATGAGTTATGAAGAAATAAAGGAATTTATTTTTAAAATTTGCACTTTTCCACCATAGAGCTCATTTTAAATTAATTAATCAAAAATTAACTCTCCTATTTGACTGGTTTCCCAGTGGAATTGGGTTCTAGAATTCTATAAGACCTCAGATGATCTTCAAATAGTTGCCATGATTTATGGCAAACTTTTATCCCTGCGTACAGTGGTATCAAACTTTGTGATCATCAGTAGGTATTTTTGAACCCCCAGATTCAAAAACAAACTTACTTTACAAGTTTGAACAATTTCATAATCCATTTTTGACAATCTAAAAGTCTTAAGCGTACCACGAGACTTACCATCAATTAGGCATATTTCATAATTTCCTGATCCTTTTCTTTTTACCTCATTTGATAGAAGAATTTTGATGAGCTTTTTGAATATGGGATTTGACCAAAAGCATTAGATACTTGTCAACTACTGTTGAGGAAGCATTTATTGTGCATACGCTAGTTTAGTTACATTTCGAACTTTAGAGCAAAGCACTCATGTTTACAGTTTCTTCAAATATTGATACGAATTCGAGACGATTTTATAAGAAAATATTGTTTACATTTGGCAAAGCCTACACACTGTGATCTATTGTATGCTATACAAAATTTAATGCATGTTTGAGGAGAAAAATGACTTCTTTCTCAAAAACAAAGTGCTTTCACCGCATCAATGCTTGTTAATAATTAAAAGGAAATTGGTCTTGTCGTCCATAAAAAGAATCAAAGAACAGGAAAATAGAGACCGCAATATTGACCTATAATAATGTTGAATATAATAGTAGTGAATCGTTTTGCGTCTTCAGCAAAATTTTAAATGAGAGTATAGAATAGAATTGTGGCGAAAGAATCAGGTCTTCAGAATCATATCATAATCATCAAAGTTCTTTACTTCTGCTCTAACATTGATTGAATTGTCAATTGAAAGCTTTGCAAACGTAGAGATAAGATTTGGAAATTGTGGAGGCGTTTGTTTTCGACTTTATACTATTAGTATTTTCATCTTTATACTAATTATACATCAATTTTTAAATAAAGCTGACATCAGCATAAATACAGTCATAATTACTTTTTATCCTTTTATCATTCCTAGTATTCTATTATTGTATACTTCTGTTATTCAAACCTCACAGCTAATTGAATAGTATCTTATTCTCATATATTTTGTCTATTTTTCAATCTTCATTACAAAAAACACTATCATAATAATGATAATAACTTTTTTGATAAGTTGAGCTGAGATTAAAAATAGAAATTAATTAGTTTGAGTAATGAATAATGTGAACCAATTTAACTTTTTAAATGAGGACAATTAAAACCAGTGCCATAGCTATGATAGGGGTCCCGGGGGCTCACCTAAAGATCTTCAAGCATACACGTGTAACTATGATAAGATTTATACTTATGTTTTCATATACTAAGCCCACCCAAATAGAAGGTTATCATTTCGACACTGATTAACACAGACTTTCAAATCATAAATAAAGCAATAAAATCTCATATTCAATGATATGAACTCAATATGTTTTGGGAGAAAACGAGACATAATTTATATTCAAAATATAAAATAGTTTTAGCAGAAGAAAATTTGAATATCTTATGATCTCTATGAGATTCTCCTCAAAAAGCTTTTGACATTAAATGTCAAGTTTTGTGTTCCGTTGCATAAAATGCTCTTTTAGGCCATAAACTGGAATAGGAAGTCAATTTATTTTAGGCATAATAAACATTGAAAAAACAAACATGACATAAATCTTTTATAATAGTTTATTGTAGAGTCATGAGAATGTAGTGTTTATGTGCTGATATGAGTCAAACATCCGGTCAAACCCTAATTGTATAATTTTATATGCAAATCACGTCAAGGTATGAATGGCTGGACACTAAAAAGCTAATCAATTTGTGACTAATTATGGAAATGAGAGTAATTAAACCCCTTTCAAAATAAGCTGCAATAATAATAAGCTACGAAGTAATCCAATCATAATTGTATGAATTCTTCTAAAAAAACTTTTGTAAACTTTATTATAAAATAGATTTTTGTTTCCCAACAATTCTAATGACACTATGCTATATGAAATGACAGTTGAACACTCTTTATATTTTTTATCTTTTCAAAATTGCAAGTGAGACAAACTTGTTACTAATGACGGGTAGAAGTTTTGTGTCAATAACAGGTAAAGCTCTCACAAAGGATTGGTTTTTAAATTTTGAGTATTATATTTGAGAGCTTTAAAAAATCTAAGATTGAGTATCAGTATAGAAAAACATTTTTATTCTTCATTCAAGGAATATAAAGGCATTGTATAATGAATAAGAATATTGAGTTTAATTCCAATGCAAACAAAACTAAAAATAACAAATAGGATAACTTAAACACATTTGTTAAGCAGGTAAGTAGTCTTTCGGCAGATTCATAGACCAGCGATTACAAGGGTCACTATTAAGCCATTACTATAATGTGATTCTTTTAACAAGTGAACAATTTATTTATTTGGTGTCAATTGTGAAAGTAAAATAAAATAAAACAAGTTTATGGGCAGAGTGAATAAGAATTAGACACTCGTGAGTTTTTCTTCTTGTTTCAGGTCTTAGTCTAACTTTTTGATAGCAAAAATACAGTATTACTGTCAAAATGAATTTCCATTTGATAGACTAGCGGGTAATCTGTTTTGTATGGGCTTTAGTCTAGTTTCGAAAGTATTTAATCTCAAAAACATGACTACAAACTAGCTCTCCAGTAGAAAATATTTTTTAGGTTCAGAAGCTTATTATAGTTGACATTTTCCTGTTATTATTTTTATCGTATAACAAAAATAGCATTAATTTGTTTACTAAGTTATAAGAGGATTATCTGATGTCGGGGCACAAGTCAAACATTTCTCGAGTATTGTCAAGAGATCTTTGTTTAACAATTCTTATGGATCTAATATAATGGCGAATTTAAGCCTTCTTGAAATGGCATTTTAATTATGCATTTATGCAAAAAAAATGAAAAGGAAGGTTTCCATAAATTTAACACCTTAAATCCCTGTACACCTATTTGAAATCTGTTTGTGTTGAGTATTTGCCCAGATTTCATCATGCAATTCATAATAAAAATCTATTTTTCATATTCATGTCATACAATACTTGTATAACGAGATCAAGCAAAGTATAATTTATCAAAACTTTTATTCTTAATAGTTGTCTATTCATGTTCACTATTTTTAATGACATACTAAATCCATAACTAGCGTTATAGGGATTCATTCAATGAAACCCTATCGTAATCTCAACTCCTAATTATGTTTTGAATGTCTGGTAAGCAGAAAATCGCAGAAAAAACACAAATAAAAAGAAAGATTATTTTGAGTCTATACAATGGACGAAAAATTTAATTTGGACTAAAAAATAAAATTTTTCTGTTTTCTCTTGACTGTTCTAGAGTGGAACGGAGAAAATGCTCATTTTATTTTACAATTGAATTTGTTTTCGAAGTTGTTCTCAATTTTGATGTAAGGAAAGTATGTCCTTAAATAACTTTAGGCAGCTTTTCAATTATTAGTTTCATTTAAGGGCAAAGTAAACATTGAAATTTTCAATTGATAGACCTTCTTATGAGATAATAAAGAATTATTTGTAAGAATTTGTCTGTTAAAAACAACAACTCCTGAAAATTTGATGAAATTTGTTACTAAATGATGTCCTTATAAAAGAATGTCTACTACAGTATGAGTTTATATATATTCAATCGCAAAGGAATACAGCAATCAATACGTGACCGGAATTACAACCTTAACTGCATTTCTTACTCTATCAGAATTTTAAGTCATCGGAATTATATAACACAAAATGTATTTTCATTGATTCGCGTTATTGTTTATATGAATACATTTGAAAATATTTTTTTCGGTTAAATTTGATTTGAATTTTGTTTGTGCCGATAGTTTATCACTTCCAGATGTCTTTACCACATGATTATTGAAGAATCTCAGTCAACTTCCTTATCAGTCTCAGTCAAGTTAGTTTATATATCCGACGGTTAGTGTAACTATTTTTGATTCCCAAGTTATGTCTCTTAAATGTTGAACTGAATCCCTGATTAGAGACTCAAACTCGTAAAAGCAAAGAAAACAAATCTTTGATATAATCTAAGACTTACCAGTATATAAAATCTCATATAAGAAACTTGTACCTGTTTTGAGATACCAACTAAATTAGTTCAACAATCATTTTCTAGTATTTTAGACTTTGGATTGAACTTATTTTTATAACTTCAAAACTTCAGTCAATATTTTGATTAAAATATAAATTATTAATTTCTAGTGCTTAACACCACTAAAATATATTAGTTGTTTAACAATAACTAATTTATGAGCTAAGTATTCATGACTTGATTATTCAATTATTCAACAAAACGGAATTCTAAGTATTGCTATATTTGCGGAATTGATTCACACGTGTTTTGCTTCAGAATTCAATAATAAAATTGCTTTTGTACTCAAATGAAGCATTTATATTGTTCAACATAAATAATAACTAAAAGTGCTACAAATTTAATGCACGCGATAAATGAATGGCATAATAACTATGCAATTATTCGCAATTAAAAAAGTTATGTAATAGTAGTTTCAATGTTAAAGAATCGAAGAAATTCATTATTGAATATAAATCATTAGTGAAGAGAGAAAATCAAAAATATTTGTTACACTTGTTTTGCTAGTTTTCAACCATCAAAAGCAGTTCTATTATGTTATTCTCGAGTATTCTTTCATTTTCTTCATGTTTTTCTATTTATAACAGAATCTAAAAGTTGTCATTAAACGTATAAACTTCAATAATTATGATTTCGTAATAACACAAACACTTCTCAATCTCTAAATACGTTTATTAGTACTCAATCTTTTAGAGTTATTGATCATAAACTTTTCCAACCAGAAAATGAGGCAATCCGTGGATTAGAGGAATAGTGAATAATTGATGGTTCATGATTACCATCAAGTTTAAGCTATGAACGTGACATTTAGGTAGATATAAGAGAATTATTTTTGTAAACCTGCAGTTTCATATTTTTCAACAAAAATAGTACTGAAAACACTTAGCCATAAATTTTGCTGTTTTCCTGTTTTCACGTTTACTCAACTTTTGGCCAGAATATCCTCTAATATTCTAAGCATTATTTTTGAACTTTCTTTTCACCCCTCGAGCAGAATTTGGATCAAACGGAGGGAAGAGATACACCACAAAAAAGAGAAAGAAGATGTTCAGGTGTTGGGTTATCGTGATTATAAACCCGATAGAAAAGATGGAGAAAAAATTGAAACATTAGATGAAATTATTAATAAAATTAATGCACTCATAAGAGATGGAAAATTTGAGGGAAGAATTGTTTCGGTCGAATGCCTTCAATGCGAATCAACGGGTGATATGCGCTTTGATCCTGAGGTATAGTCTTTTTCCAATTGAATGGTAATTGAAGCTTTTTTAGAAATGCTCTGTAACATCATTAAGGGTTTTCGTGTCTGATTAGTATCGGATGAGATCATATCCTTCATAATTAGCTGTGTTATTAAATACAACCTTTAATTGAAGAACTCATTTAAACAGTTTTATTATATAACACTTATTATATAAGTTCAAGTATATAGAGTTAAGTAAAGTTTAGCTCAAATTTAAGGCTTTAGTTCTCAATAATGTCCATTATTATTGCGAATCACGTTCATTAAAGGCTATCTTAGAAATGGAAAGATTGTAATGTTTCCTATAGAAGAACAATATATTGACAATAATCACAACATGAATTGGAATAACACTAAAATTATGAAGAATTGCGACAATTGGCATCAATGAAAACCATACGAAGCGTTAATAATTAGAGGATATGAAGAGACGTCATTACTATTACTTAATAGAGATAAAGGCTATAACATCAACAATATTTGGTCAACTATTATAGAGTAGAGCGCGTAATATCTAGTCATTGTTATAGTTGTAATTATAATTAGATTCAATTAAATTTATTTGGTTTTTATTTTAATAAATTTTCACAAAGTTTATACTCTTTATAGAGTCAAAACTCATTTAATAAATACTACAGAAAGACTTAATTGAAAGTCAAACGTTTTAAATCTAATCTAAGACATCGTCAGGGCTACAAATGTT
>JAQFZT010001027.1:0-17878 GCA_034696325.1 Camisiidae sp.
AAATACTATTAAACTATCGATTGATTTACAGGTCGTCTATATTTTGCAACTGTGCGGACCAGCATTTCTAACACACTCAAAGCTAAATCCAATTCATTAATCAATTATTTTAGTATTGATGAGGATCTCGTATATGAGGGGTAAATATGACTACTTTTTTCATTAATATTGATCTTTATTTTGTTGAAAAAACTAAATTATTATAAATTTTTAAAATGAAAACCTAATAATTGATTGTATAATAAATTTGTTGACAGATTTGACTCTGATTTTGGACCACTGAATGCAGCAATGCTTTATCGTTATTGCTCTAAACTTAATAAACTTCTTAAGGTATTTCAAGTTATTTTTTCTTCATTTCTTTCTTCTTTCAATTCTTGACATCTATTTCTCAATTTTGATTAATTTCATTAAATAAAATATTAATCAAACTTTGGCTAACATTCCAATGAAATAGACTTGAAAATTGTGTTTCACAGACACTAATTATTGTCTTGATTTTTGCATGACTTAAGAAAAACCCACTTTAAGAAATTTTGTGTAATTAAAGCTATTTAAATAGCGAAATCGTGGGACGAGTCGTCGTGAGTCCATCATTGTAGTGATGCTGATTCGTTCCACTATTTGAAGTGTAGGTGTGCCTATACTTGGAATTATGCCAATTAGTACTATAGTGTTATTTCTAGCTTTTTATTTCAAAAACCATCTTCAATATTATCAATGACTTATTGTTTCAAATAGTGGTTCTCAGACTTTTTGTGTCTGCGTACCATTTCAGCCAAATTTGTGGCCTAAATCTCAATATTTTCAAGATATATTTTCACATCTTTTATTGCATATTTTATATTTCATAATAGATCCAAATTATCCCATAATCCGAAAAAGCTTAAGCTAGACATTGCTAGACACACTTCTCAGTACCGCTGGTTTGAAAGAATATGTATTCTTAAAACTGAGTCCCCTTTTATTGTAAACTGTACTTTGAATAGTCAGATACAGTATTTTCTAATCATGAGCTCATATACAGAATTCATGTTTAATAACAATTTTAAAAAATTTCGAAATGCAATGCCTTTATCAACAATCACAAGAATCAATAGAATTTAAATCAATTGACTTTATTTAATTGCAAAATATTAGGCAATATCAGGAAAACTTGAGATCAGGTTATTTCACAAATACTTTCGTCAAATCTATAGCTTCGAAAGTTCATGGCTTTAATACCATTAAAAAATTTTTAAGAATTTCATGTTTTATTGAAGCAAAGACAGAAACCAAGATTGAATTTTCTCAATGCCTCTATTATGGTTATCTCATAAATACTAAAACAAAACATTAAATATTAATTTTCTCTATTCTATTAAGTTTTTTGATTTAAGTACTTTCGAAATAAAGTATTTAAGAATTGATTTTTTTGAACCAAAAGATAAATTTTGAATTAAAATTTTGAAAACTAAGCGATAATTATATTTTGTAATTAATTTTCAGGGAAATAAGAAGAAAATAGTTCACTTCACTTCAACTGACAGCAAGAAGAGAGTGAATGCGGCATATCTTATAGGATCGTATTCAGTATGTCATTCAATCATTTAAATCATTGTTTCTCAAACTTTTCGTAACCTAACAGTTACTTAAATATAACTCATAACTAACATTAGTCTATATAATATGCACTTTGACTCTGAAATATAAAGTTTATATTTGAGAGTCAAAGTTAATTGTAAGTTATTTTTAGTCCAGAACTATATTAGAGAAACTTGAATGATTTTTGAAATGGAAAACATTAAAATGTGTGCATTGTTTTATTGATTAGATAATATACTTGAAGATGTCTCCCGAAGATGTATATAATAAACTACTGGACAATAGCGGACCTCATTTTCTACCATTCAGAGACGCAGCATTCGGTCCCTGTTCTTTCCATCTCTATTTGTTGGATTGTCTCAAAGCAGTCAATAAAGTAATACTTCACTACAATATCATTTCTCCTCAAAATTCAATAAAAACTTTTATTTATAGGCACTTCAGCATAAATTTCTTGACTTCAATTACTTTGATATCGATGAGTACCAGTATTACGAGGTATGCATTTTTTATAACATTATGTTGTATATAATGTCAAATGTCTACTATATTATGTTTTAATGTATACTATTATAACTCAAGAATAATTTAAATTTAATAATAAATTCGAATCGAAACAGAAAGTAGAAAACGGAGACCTAAATTGGATCGTTCCCAACAAGTTCATAGCTTTTTGTGGACCTCATTCCAAATCAATAGTCGAAAACGGATATGCATTACATTCCCCCGAAACTTATTTTCCTTATTTTCGAAAACATAATGTCACTACTATTGTGAGATTGAATAAAAAACTATATGATGCGAACCGATTCCTCGACAATGGTTTCGATCACAGAGATCTGTTTTTTATTGATGGCAGTACTCCGAGTGATGCAATCATGAGAGAGTTTCTAGAAATTTCTGAGAATTCCAAGGGAGCGATTGCTGTCCATTGCAAAGGTTGTACTCTTTATATTATGACTAATTTTCCATTTGGTCACAATTGAATGCCATTTTCTAATTAACAGCTGGTTTGGGTCGAACGGGAACATTGATAGCCTGTTATATAATGAAACACTACAGGTTTACAGCAGCTGAAGCTATTGCATGGATTCGAATATGTAGACCCGGATCTATCATTGGTTATCAACAGCATTGGCTCGAAGAGTGAGATTTTTTCCTTCATATTCAATAATACATTAATTTTTTCCTGATCATTAACAAAATGATTCAAATATAAACAGAAAAGAAGCCTATCTTTGGCTTCAGGGAGATATTCATCGCAATAAAAAATCAAACAAAAATAATAATAATAATAACATTATTAATAACAATAATAATGAAGACATGATGAATAAGAACTATAGCGATGGCTCTATCGTAAAGTGCAAACTTCTGGATAATGATAATAACAGTATAAATGTAATCGCTGGTGAAGTGAGTGGTTTAGATCTAAACGACGAATCTTTGAAATCAGAAATGGCTGATAGGGGTAGAAAACCGAGAAAAAGCACCGCAAATGTTAGCAATACTTCAATTGCTGAAGAAATAGAAACACAGGGCGACCAATTGAATAGAATCAAAGCTCAGCGAAGGAATGCCAGATCTGCCACTTCAGGGACCGTAACAACAATTCCTGTTATTATAGAAGATCAGCGATCATACAGGCGGTCGGCTTCACAACCAAAAGAAGACTCATATATTTCTCCATTAAAATCATTAAAACAACCGACAAAATCAACTACTGTTTCAATCTATAACACTAGAGCTGCCATAAGAAGAGGTAAAACTATTACCATTGAGAGTGAAGAAAAAACTACAGTTGATAGTGGTGTCGGAGATGGTGTTTGTCGTGTGAAATGTTTAAGAAAATTCAATGAATACAACGCCGCAAAATCTATACCAATACACTCTCAACCGCAAAATGGAAAAACGTATGTCTTTTTAATTGAATTAGAAATGATTATATGATTTATTTCGTAGAACTAAACTTATTTGGCTATTGTTTCGATCAATTTATTAGATATATATATGTTTTACTCAATTTCTTAATTCTATGAAATGATTGCAAATCTTCTCTATAGTGCACTTCACTGGCGACACGTTGTCGTTCCGGTGCAAGAAATAATCTTTCAGTCTTCTAATTCTTACACTAAATATAATTTGAGTGATTCTAATCAATCTAATGCTTCTGTTTCTACTGGCGTGACAAACACTGCAATTAATTTAACTTCAAATTACACTTGTTTGAGACGAATACGCCCGCGATCTAACTCTCCTCTGCCTCACAAATTTCAAAACAAACAAAATGCTAACAATATTAATAACAATAACACCTGTAACTATAATGATAATAATAATATGAGTAATATTAGGTCATATCAACAGCAGTCAAAAAATGCTAATTCAAATGTTTCAACTTATTCTGATGTGAATCTAAACTTGCTTTCAAATGCTAACAATACGTAAGCTTTCGCTTTGAATTGACTTGAATTGACTTTAATCGACTTTGTGTTGAATTGGTTTATATTTTGCTTTATTTCTATCTGCAGTGCGAAGTCATCAGTTTTGCGATCGGTTTCATCGTCAAAGCCATTAGTGCGATGACAGTTTGGCAACTTGTCGTGTCACTCAAGCCAACCGAAAAGGCCACAGACTAGAAGTTTATTATGCAAAAAATCCAAACACACTTCAAATAAAAACATCAAATCATCGATACCTCCAAAATATTCATTTATTAAGAAAATAAAGAAAAGATGTGGAAACAAAAAACTTGTTTCCATTAAACTTAAGAAAAGAAAAGCATCGATGTCTGTGTGCTCGGGAGCACAGAAAACAGTTAAGACACATAAAAAATGATTCGATACTTAATTCTCGTGTTAATTTAGTATAATTTTCGATACAATTATATTAACTGATGTTTTTGAGCCCTTTCTTTTGAACCAATATTTCTTTTGAAGTTTTAGAAGTACTTTTTGAGAAGAAAAAGTAGTCAATTATTGAATTTAGATCTATTAATTCATTTGATAGATTTGAATATAGATTTAGTTAACAGTTAACACAAATTACTCATATTTCAGTAGATTTTTCTAACAATAAAAGCACAATCTTTAGACAATTTTACAAAAATAGTTCAAAAGAGGGGTCGGTCTTCCGTGAACCCAATCATTTTCAAATTTTTAGAAAGAAAAATTTCACCCCATTAACTCAGTCTATACTCAGAATAACATGACTATATTTCTAAATGACTTGCTTTAGGTTTGAAAATATTTGAAAATTTTCTAAATGTCTCTTTTTTAACGCTAGACTTTTAAGACTAGTTTTAATTTTAAATCAAATTAAAATACTATAAAGTTTATCAGTGAATGCAGTCATTCGACGTTTTTTTAAAGCAAACCTATGAAATGATTTTAGAGAATGATTAAACTTTTAATTGATCTCAATTTTGAATTAAACTCATAAATTTGACTGTTTCGTAAGATTATTAGAGTAAAAATGAACTTTTTCTTCCAGAACCCCTCGAACAAGACCGGCCTCTATTAAAATTGTAGGCACTTTTGTAAATAATTTTCTGATTTGAATTATAAAATAGTAATCATCGGTCATTTAAAAACACTGTATCACTAACTTGTGCTCTATTTAAGCTGAAACACACGGCAGGTGAGCCGATTCGCCAGCTAGTATTCAAACTAATAAGTAATCTATAACTCACACGCACTCACAAAATCTTATTATATACAAGGTATACCAATGTTTTAATCTTCTCTTTTATATATACTTTTATTTGTGTATTAGTGTCTATTCACTGGTTGGAATCCCAATCAGTTTTGGTTTTCTTAATGTGAGCGAAAACTAATTGATAATTTCAAGTTTTTAGTCGAATGAGTTAGACTTGCTTTGAATTCTTTAAACTCCAGAAGCACTGCAATCGTATGTTTATCTTTGGTTTTATATAAACCTAAATATAAGTAATGCAGTGAACGGCACATAAAAAGAGTTCAAATCATGTGAAAACTCCAACCAACCAATATTTAGTTGAAAATATATGTATTTTATCGACTTATTAAATACGTTTGTCTATTGATATGTGTAATTCACGAACGTATACAATCGAGATTTGTGTTCTCCGTTTATAAATATAACTCTCTCATAATGATCTCTATTAAAAGTTTTTGCTGAGGTTTTCATGAAATCTTTCCAGTGGTTCGATGTTATCAATTAATTTACTCTTGAAAAACATTGAAAAATATCTTATTTACTCAAATGAGTCAATAATTTCAAACATACTGTATGACTATAATATCGATATTGTATTAAATATTATTGTTAGCACTAAAGTTTGACTCCAATTTCCAAATATGATGTGGTTTTCAGTGAACCATTTAATTTCCATATTAATTAAAACATTAAAAATCTATCAATTTTAGTGTTGACAATAGTTGACAAGATCTGCAGCTAGTTTTCAAAATCTCGATGTTTAGCAAATTTCAAATATTATATACACTTCAATATTGATATATTAATTCTACTGTATTTCAAGTGTATTCTATGTATTTGTATCAAAAGCTTTATTTTATTTATTTAATTCAAAAAATTATAAAATGTCTTTAGAATAAGAGATGAAATAACTTTTTGGATGAATTGGTAAACTCAAGTTGGCTTTACTAATCCAAGTTTTTTGAGATAACATTTTATAATGAGCTGAATATTTTCTAATAGACTCACAATCCTATCGACACATTGTTTTGACAGTTTCGACAATTAAACTTTATATAGTTTTTGAATAACTTCCTCAATAAAAGCCATATAAATATGAGTTGTAATATATATCAGTTTACAAGATATTCATTTATTCAATACAAAGCTATAACATATTAACTCAAATTCCTAAACAAACTAAAATTAATTTTGATTAAAAATTTGACAAATCATTTTGGATAATCTTAATCTCCATTTATTGTTTGTAATTTTAAATTGTTTATTATTTTTATTTTTATGTAAAGTTTACGACAATATTGTAATATACTTTTGTTAAATGAATAACATTTTTAATTGTAATGTCTTGTAATCAATAAAAACAGATCAATTCAAAATTATTCTTCACTAAACTAGTGAAGAGCATAAAGTTATTGAAAAAGTCAAAAACTATACATAAGTTGTTAATTGAATAATGAAATGAGAGCTATAAAGAGTTTAAATTATGATATGACTCGATCCGAATGGTGGGTATCGGTTGTGACATTTGGTTAAGATTTTCAAGTTTAAAATCCCAATTCAAATGAATATTGTTTAGGAGACAATTCAGATGATTCGATACCTCAACTGATTTTTGAAAACTTAAATTTTATTCTTTTTTCCTTGACTTTTCAACAAACTATTTATTAAAACGCAATTAAAAAGTTATTCAATAGCCTTCTGTTAACTCCAATTACTTTTTTTTATCACAGATAAGGAAAAAATCTAAAATCTAAAGTTATAAAAGCTTTCGGACACTAAATATGAAAATGTAAAAGAGGTTTAACTTTAGTTAAAATGAAAAATATTTGAATTATTGCATTAAAGATTTGAATGATTAGAAAAAGAATTTGTTAAGCATTTGAAAAAGTTGTAAAATATATAAAAAATGAAGAGATAGTTAAAAATGTGATGCGAAGACCTCTACTATGGAAGCGAAGGCCATATTAAAGGCGAGTTGCATAGAGTTGAGCGCAATTGCAATAGAATATCATTAAATAGTATACAAATGATTATTAATGATTGAATAATTGATTACTTATTTTACTTGAAGCAAACTTTTTATTTAGTGATAATTATTGCACTTTTAATGAGTAAATAATAATATAATAATAAGTTTTGCGCAAAGAGTGAAAACGATAGAATAGAATAATAAAAGTAATTATGAGTTCAATTCATTTGGAATCAGAATTCAAAGGTTTGTCTTAAGACTGATTTCTTTGTGTCTGTGTTTTGGCCAAAACATGACTTTCTTCTCAAAATAGGCATTATTTGTGATCAGTTTGTGATCTATTGTTATAACGCACTCTTTAAGTGCAAAGACTAAACCAATTGAGAATTAGCCAAATATTGATTGAAATTAGGATTCAATGCAATTATATATCTATTGATTTGAATGTGATATCTATTGATTTGAATGTCATATAAAGTATATTATATTTCATATCAATTTCAATACTATTACTACTGATTAAGTTATATTCAGATAACATAAAGGGGTTCTGATCTATCATTATATTTAATGATATAATAATAATAATAATAATAATAAATAATAATAATATTAATAATCTTCATATAGTCACAAATGTCTTCACAAATCAATTTAAATATCGATACAATTAACCAAAATGTTTGGCGCAAATCAATAATAAAACAGTTGAATGAGCGCCAGATTCGAGAACAAAACCCATTTGAAAATGTGATCAATTTTTGTAATAATTTGTATGAAAAAGTAGACACAATTCGAAGTGAAAACGTCTTGTTGAATATACAAAAAGAGAAACTTTTATTGGAAAACAATGAGTTACAGCTTATGTGCAATAATGTCACTAACAATGGAAACCATTTCAATACTTCTAATGGAAAAGTGTTGGAGAAGAAAATGTTTCAAATGCAAGAAGAGTTAACTGAATTGCATCGGAGGAAAGGAGAAAACTCTCAACTGATTATTGAGCTTAAAAATAATATTGAGTTTAAAGATAAAGAAAGAGTTGAATTATTGCATAAATTAGAAGAAACAGAGCAACAATTGATTAGTTCTCGAGCGGTCTGCGATTCGTTAGAGCAGAGAATGCAAGAAATGGAGTCACAGCACCAGTTAGTCAAAGATGAACATCAGGCGCTTCAGATCGCCTTTAACTGCTTGCAGACAAAGTTCTTGACTTTAGATCGAGAACATGTCGAACTCGTCAATCGATGGATGTCTTTGAAAGCAAAAGATGCAGAAAAACTAAATGAGGAAAATGATAAAGCCATTAAAATACAAGAGGAAAAGATGAAAAAACAATTAGAAGACGCGGCCAATGAAATGACTGTCAAAGTCGATCCCAACCCTTCAGGTTTTCATCAGTTAGAAATAGGGACACCTGTTAATGACCCGCTTTTTGTTTGCGCTCGAATTCCAAATCGAGTTTTACTCCAGTTTGAGGCACATGAGGGAGAGGTAAATGCTATCAAATGGAGTCCAAACAGTGATATTGTGGCGACCGGTGGCGCAGATCGTAAAGTAAAGTTATGGGAAATCAATAATACGTCAACCGTTGCTATACTTAAGGGAACGCTAACGGGTAGTAACGCTGCGGTCACTTCAATCGATTTAGATCAGGACCTACTGTTGGCCTCTTCTAATGATTTCGCGAGTAGGGTCTGGACTTTGAGTGATATGAAACTTCGTCGTACACTAACTGGTCATTCAAATAAAGTATTAGCGGTTAAGTTTTTAGGTGTTTCTAACAAAGTCGTGTCTGGCAGTCATGACCGCACTCTTAAGATATGGGACCTCAATAGACACGCCTGCATTCGAACTCTCTTTGCCGGCTCTTCTTGTAATGATTTAGTCACATGTCAAGGAAAAGATTCAGTGGTCGCGAGCGCTCACTTCGATAAGAGAATCCGTTTCTGGGATACGCGATCCGACTCTAGTGCTAATGAAATCCTATTGGAAGGAAAAGTCACGTCATTAGACGTATCCCCAGACGGATATTCCCTTCTCAGTTGTGTTCGTGACGATACCCTTAAATGCTTAGATCTGAGAATGAATCAGGTTATCAGGACTTTCTGTGCCGAAGGATTTAAAGTTGGCTGTGATTGGACCAGATGTAAGTTCAGTCCAGACAATGAGTATATAGTCGCCGGAAGTAGTGATTCTTCGGTCTTCATATGGAATGCTTTCAACGGAAAGATTGAAAAGGTTCTCAGAGATCAGCACAATTCTACTGTAATCGCCTGTTCCTGGAGTTCCAATGGGAACCTCCTTATCAGTACTGATCGTAACAAGAAGGCCATTGTCTGGTCTGATTTCTAGTCCCCGTAATTATCATGTTGTTATTACACCCGTAAAGTGTTTGTTCTCTTTTTGCTACAATCCATTGACAATACAAACTATTCATATTATAAATCATTTAATTCTATATTTATTGCTAAAAAGTTCATGTGTTTCAAGAGTTGATCACAATTCAAGTTTTTAATTAAAATAATCAAGTGATTAATTTTCTGCAATTTATCGTTCTTTCAAATCGATTATATCTTTTGTTGTGCACATTCGCTCACATCTGCAAATGATTGAAACTTTGAATTTTGTTTTATTTCAATTATTTTAAACTGTTTTGTTCAGTAGGAATGATAGGACGCAGTGAAGAAAGAAATGTTTTGGATGAGCTTTTGGACACACCAGAAGATGATGATTTGGATGTTGAATTGAGTAGAGCTGAGAAAAAATTGAGGAGTAAGCAAATCATCTGCTTTTCAATAAGTGATTTCCCTCTCAGATAATCAATTTCCAAATTTCTAACAATTCATTCAAGTCTAGCAATCATTAGCAATACTAAGACTTATGTTTAGAATTACTAGAATTCAGCTCTTTATTCACTAATGAATAATGCGTGACATAAACTATTGTCAAATCTTATGCTCATCTTTCAAACTCAATTTATATTTCGTTTTTACTGCGTATAAACCGCTTCTCAGTTAGAAATTTAATACTTCGCTTACTTAAAGGGAGATTACGTTAAATGTTTGTGTATTTGAAGTAATTTTGAGTTGAAATTTAGGCAAAAGAACTTCAAGTGTTGTGAAAGCGGTAAAATCAAAAGAATGTCCTAAACTTAATTCATCGGTTACAATAAAACAAGAACGCAAAGAGGTCTGAACCAAATCTATAATACTTTACAGACTTAGTTAACAATTATTTAATTATTTATATTAGAATAATAAGAATATAATTTCGATTCCGAAATATAAAAAATCACCGAAAGATTCAAATCTAAATTCGAGAACCGATTCGGCTCAAAAAACGATGAGTTCTGGGACTAAAAAAGAAATGCGTTTAGAAAGTGTGTAAATCCTAATTAGAATTAAGGTTTTTTTTAATTATTTTGCATTCTATAATAGGTTCGACAAAATACCTGAAGGTTGTGAAAAGTGAGTCAATCAAAGAATCTGATACGAGTGGTAAAAAGTTAACGGTAATTCACTACAAATTTAAAGCTATCATGTTATTGATTTCAGTTTAATTATAGCCAATCAAATCAACTTCAAAATCCATTGGCGAACAGTCCAAAAAAGTTAAGAAAACCAGTTCTTTAACATCTGAGGAATACAGTTCTCATGATGAAAGTTGTTCCTGTGAAGATCACAGTAGTATTGCCTCCGGCTCTGTCTCTGATGACGACCGATCATCCCATTCATCGTCTCGTTCATCAAGTCGTAAGTTTATTATATATTTAGTTTAAATACTATTTTTATTAACTTTTGATGAATGTTTAAATATAATTAAACTAAAAATTGATCGGATTTTATTTAATTTGAGAAAACTTCTAAATTTTCAGCCAAAAGCAAAGTTGAAGACCATCGAAACGCTCGGTCTAAAAGTCCGTCTACTAAAGAGTCAAAAAAGAGATCTCGTTCTAACCATGACGACAGAAGTGAGTTGTTTTGATTTTGAGCTTACTTTATGGTTATTATAATTGATCTGAAATGATAGGAAAATCAAAGAGACATCATTCAAGTCAAAGTCGCAGTTTTGGAAGACGTGATTACAATTCATTGTTGCGATACTTTTTCAAAGATAGCTGTTTCTTCGTTATGAAAAGCAATAATCACGAAAATGTTGTATTATCTAAAGCTAAAGGTGTTTGGTCTACACCTCCACAAAATGAAAGCAAATTGAACCGAGCCTTCAAAGAATTCCGAAATGTTATTCTTATATTCTCTGTCAAAGAAAGTGGAAAATTTCAAGGTTTTGCAAGACTTACATCTGAATCACATCATGACTCTCAACCCATACAATGGGTATTACCTCATGGTCTGAGTGCTCGAGCTCTCGGAGGCGTCTTTTATCTGGACTGGATTTGCAGACGTGAACTCTCATTCACCAAAACTCTCCATCTTTTCAACCCTTTCAATGATGGAAAGCCAGTCAAAATTGCTCGCGACGGACAAGTAATTGTTTTTTATTGAAAATTTTCATTATTAAAGTCAACACTAATTGACTGAATGACTAATTATTGAACTTTTGTGCAGGAAATTGATCCTCGCGTTGGCGAAGAGTTGTGTCGTTTATTTCCATCGGACGAAACGGTCGATTTGATACCAATGTTGAAAAGAATGAAAAAGCAAACGGCGCACAGACCTAAACATCATCATATTCGCGGACCATTTCTCGATTACAATGACAGGAAGAAACCGATTATGAACGCAAGAATCGATTTTCGCCGAAGAGTTAATCCCAACCCATCTCATCAGTTCCCTGTCTCACAAGTGGCTTTCCAGGCAATTAAGTAATACTTTTTCAATTAATTCAGAATGAGTTATAAAGATTTGATTTTCAAATTACTATAATATAGCAGAAGAAAAAGAATTGGACAGCCATTAACTCAAAACAGACAAATGATTCGAAGAGATATAAGAGATGGTAATAACTTATTTGAATTGAAAACTTTGTAAATTTCTTAACAATTGTTACATATTTAGGACGCAATGATCGAAATATGCAGAGACCACTTCCGCGCAGAGATTTTGTAATCAATGGAAATGTAAATCCAAACTTTGTGCGGAATAATCCGTCTGTGATTCCACAGTTCAGTCAAGTAAGACTTGCCTTCAGAAGTGATTTGAAAACTGCTGAATCTTTATATAATTATAATTTAAAATGAAAAAAACATTATATTTTTAGCGTCCTTTTATTGAGCCTCCATTTCAAAGACTCGAAATGATGCCTAAACAAAGACCTTTGGATAAAAGAATTGTAATTAAATGATTGAGATTTAAATTAATGCATTTATAGAATAACACGAATGAATTCTATCTATAGTATGATCGAGACGTTGATGACTTCATACGTCGCACGCATAGACCTCAAAGAGTGGATCGAAGGTATCGTGAAGTTCGGTATTGAAATGATATGAAACTTGATATCATATCATATAAATGCAAATTAAAGTTTTATTAATAGCACAAATTAAAAAGTGACACATTTTGATTGCAATTGAAAAACAAAAACATCTCAATTTAAATTTCATGTTTTTATTTAACTATCATGTTATTCATGTTATTCTTTCATTTCCTCTCAATAATAATAACAAGTTTTCTGAATTAATTAAAATGTAAATTATTTGAACCAATTAAAAATTGATAAGACTTTTAATAAACAGTATAATTATTTAGATAGACGTCAAAACTTTCAGTAAAGTAAATATATTTATATATTCGATATAAATCTCAAATATATTAATAGTTATTCCAAATTGAAGTGCTTTTATGACATTTTACAATCAATGCTAAGATGAAAATTGATCGAAATAAAAATGATTTACACGATTAAAAATATGAAATCAATAGAATTGGTTATAAAATTAACTAATTTTATGAATAAATCAAGGAATAAGATTTGAGGATGAAATGCCCGCCACCAAAGTGTAGAATTAGCGTAAAGGCACACAACATTTGCAAAATTTCAACTCATTTTCACCGGGAAGTGAAGTTTGAATCACAAAACAAGTTCACGTTATGATAGCATGTCATACAATATGGTTATTAAAAAGTATATAAACATGAATAGAAGTTAAAATAGAGAAATTGTTGCGCTATTAAAGGGTCATATTCTAACAGCAATAGATCACTAATGACTAAAATTGGTGCAAAAATTATAGACTAGCAATTATTGTATCAATTAGTGATCAAATACGCGACAACTGAAAAATTTTTCCATTCACTCTCGAGTCAAACACCCATTTGAAGACTTCAATTGAATAGTAACCAAATATGACTTTTCTTACTCTAATATCACAATTTGGAACGTATTACAGCATTTTTCTCACTTTAGTCATATTCAGCACATATTTCAATGTCTCTTCACTTTCTAATTACATCCATAACAATAACAAATGCAATTAAACCAAATTTTTCAATTGCATGTATTTTAACACTTTTATAAACTTATAATATATATATTATTCTCAATAAATGTTTTCTCGTATTAAATCCCTGTAAGATATGCTGCGCTTAATTATTATAAACTTCGACTCTCAACTGGTTGAGTACCTCTGCCGGCATATCGTAAAAAAGCGAACCCATAGAAAAGGCCTTTCGAATGAGAACCAAATCATGTAAAGCCAAATTAGAATCAAACTCTTCCGGATGGGCCCAAATGGTTAATGTGCTGTTCGGCACCTAAATGTAGGTTTTGTTTAGCTTTAAGTTGGATATGATTTTAAAAATACCTGAAAGAGAAGTCTTTGTAGTTCACATATAGAATACTTGAGAAGTGTTGCGTTCACCGGAAAGGTAACGGGTTGCATGAGGTTATACTCTTTGACCAGTGACGCCATATGATCGATCATATCTCTGGTGTATCCTGTCTTGAGCGGAATCTCATCGATATGTGTTGTCCAACCAATTGAAATGATAGCTTTAGGAAATCGTGTTCTGCAAAGCATTAGGAAAGTCCAGGCATCGACCGGAGTCGCCGATGGTTTATTGGGACCTAATTTATTACAAACACATCACTTATAAAATGCCTATCAATTGTAAAATCATTAAAGACCTGGCAATATGTCTGCATTCAAAACAATGGGTCCTTTGATATAATCTGCATGTCTTGCAAGCACTCGAAAGGCTGGCTCTACTACTCGTGTCGATTTGAAATCCAATTTTATTCCTTTACCAGAATTTGAACGGACCACTTCTACCAACCAATCCTCTAGAGTGATGTCACTCACATTGATAGGCGGATGTGCCATAATAGGCACCGGATAACGGGTTGTTTCCGCTAAACTCACATCTGCCTCAATCATCAGTTCGTCTCCTGAAATGTAAATTCTTAATTCTTATACTTTCAATACTTTAAGATTATGGAAAACAAAAATCATTTTCAAATATATTATAAGAGTCACTAGTTTTAGATCTACGTTAACATTACGTTCATTCTCTCTTTTGATACTATGAATTTGACTTTCACTTTAATTTTGATAAGTTTTGATAATTTTTGATAAGTCTTGATAATTTGGAAAATTTTGCACAACAAAGTATTTAAACTAAATTTAATATTGAACTGCAATATTGTGTACACTGAAAACTGAGAAAATACCTGTACAATAACTGTTACTGTTCTGTACAGTACATTTTGAAGTCCAACTTTGCTATGAATTGAACAAAACTAACTTTTTTCGAAGAAATTTGCGGAATAAAGTGATTTAAAAAATTAAAATTAGCGAAAAAGTCACGTAAAAAGTAGACTAAAGTTCGGAAGAATAAGTTAAATATTGATATGTGACTCACCTCTTAGGGCAGCATTAAGTTTGGCCCTACTGTTGGCCGCATGAGCCCAACTCAGCCGTAAGCCATCGCCATTAATAGGGAAATAGTCGACTAAATTGGGCGGTAAAATTGGGGCCCGAGTGTGATAACCAGTGTTCGGCTGATGAGACGGTGTTGGAAACAATGTTCTCCCGATACACGGCTGAGCTATAGTCGCGGACTGGAAGCCAATCATTCAAAATATGGGAAATGCACGGAATATAATAAATAAAGAGAAAATAGGACAGTAATGCAGTTATGAAGTAATAGTAAAAGTACTGTAACAGTTGTGTAAGAGTAGCGGTTCGGCAACAACAGGCAACTGAAGTTCACTGTCTTCTTTTGCTAATCTCCTACACAATATATAAAGTGAAGGCAACGCAAAGTCCTAGTTTCCAAAGTTATATAAATTCAAAACTGGTTTTGTTTCAAATAGTAACTGAAAGTTGAATAATTCTTTGCACTTCTCGGCAAAAGCTCAAGCCTTAGTTCATTATCACGTTACCAAATGAAGGTTACCTTATAGTCAGCTACAGCTCTCTTAAAAAATACTTATTATTTAAAAATAGTTAATCTTTATTAATAGCACTTTTTCTTGTGATTAACGTATATATAAGTGAAGTACACTTTAATACAAAACAGTCAAATAAGAGATACACTATTTTTAGATTACATAACATATAGAAAACAATTTCTCATTATTAAACTGTTGCCATCGAATAGAAATCCTGTTTTGGTAAATATGAGGAGTGTGTCAATGAGGAAACGAAACGACAGTCTTTACATCAATGCAACTAAACATGAGATACAGTACAAGTGCGATATTGAAGTGCAATATGGCATAAATGCCATTCAAAACACATACTGTACAGTAACTGTACTGTAACTGTACTATTACTGTACTTATCACTACTTTTGTCAACAATCAAACTATGAAACAGTGAAACACATCTAAATTGTTTGGCTGTTTGACACACCCTGTCATTAAACGACTCAATTAAAAGCAATCAAATTAATAGTTGAATAAAATGATTAGTTATATATAAGCATACATTGAATCACTTTGAACACAATGAACATGATAAGCAAAGCAAAGATGCAGTCGTTTTATCAGTGCATTAATCGATGATATATTGATGAACACAATCTTAAATGATATAAATGGATAGATTCTTACCTGACTATATTTCATCGACAAAGTGTGCGCTATTTTACTAGTTTTCAATCCTTTTTAAATGATAAGTCGATAACACAAATTGTATGTGATTTACTGTAAAGCGTTTAAAGAGTTAAGGCTTCAGTTTGTCTTCCCTTTCAATACTAATAAATTGATTGATTCAACGCTTAATTCATATGCTTTTCAATAATTAATGACTAGAAGTGTTGAACTAATCCTTATGAATAACTTAAACAAAAAATGGTAATTATTATAAAGTGACCACTTTTTAGTCTGTGGTAACGAAACATAAAAATATGGGAATTCAAAGGAGTGAAGATTCCACTGAAGGGTCGCTGACCTCCAGTACTGCTCAATGCGGAAGAGAAATAGTGTATTAGGAAAGGGGAACGCCTTCTAAGCCTTACTGACTGAAATCGACTGAAATGAGCTCTGAATGCACTGAAAAAACTACTCTCTGTCGGTCTTGCAGTTGTATTTTCAGTACTTGCAGTGCCAGCTCTTATATAAATACAGTTTAATAACATTATATAGTCGTCTGTCTGTACGCAACTATTATTTTTATTACATTTTTCTCAAATCTATACTCAATAGCAAGTGCTGTAATAGTATACACACATATACAGTGCATACCATTTATTGAATCCCATATCTATTTCAGTATATTTCAGATGTATTTACATGATTACAATTGTTCTACTAATAGGTTATCTGAAAATTATTTAATCAAAATTTATTTGTGTAATAAAAATGGTATTTTATAAACTTGTTTATTTGTTGGTCTTTATCGTGAATTTAAATAATATAGAAATTGATAAGAATATCCTTTTCCTTAATTAAGAGCAAAGAGATATGACTGTACTTTGAAAAAGTTTATTTAAGTATTAGGAACTTGAATGTATAGGTGTTATGAGTGAAACCAAGCATTTAATTGCCAGTTGTAAAGCATCCAGTAATGACACTCAACTTTTTTAAGTCAGAAATGAAAAGAAAAGTTATTCTCGTCGACCCATAAGTAGTCACGATATTCCTGATAATACAGTGCACTATTTAATTGAGAAGTTGTTAGAGAGTTACGCTTCAAAAAAGCATATCTAATGCTTATTCTGATTTCTTTTTAGAATAAATTCATTCAAATTGATTAGATTTCAAGTTATAGCTCAACATGAGCTCAACTCGTATGAGATAAACAGCTAAACGCAAATGTCAATAGGAATGAACCATTTTATTCATGAATGCATGTATTATTGAATTAATGAAATACAGGAAATTGCAGTCAACACAACCTAATATTAAATTGAATATAAGGACAAATTTATAAATATCGACATTTCCATAAGTAGACTAACTGTTGAAACTGTTACCAAACTATCCTTTTTCTCACACTTGACCTCAACAGAGAAACTGAAATAATAAGTTGATATCTTATCCCTTTTTCATTATAATTTAGTGGTAACTAATGTTCTAATTATTATTGTTTACTCAGTTTATTATTGATGATATGCTATAACAGTGATACCAATTCTTTATGATTGTATAGAGTATTGCTCAATAAGAAGACCTAATTTCCAGTTCCAAACTTCAAATAAACACTAATCATATCATCTG
>JAQFZT010001028.1:0-17874 GCA_034696325.1 Camisiidae sp.
TTCAAACGTTTTTTATGTCATTCAACTGATAATTTTAGTCCTTTCATTCATATATGTAAAGAAAATTATTGGACACCCTTTAAGTTACCAATTGTTGGGTCATGTATAAAATTGATATATGTACAACCGGTGACATTGGTTTCTACAAAGCTCAACATATATACTTCCGTACAATACACGGTTCATGTCTAAAATTTTTTTTACTTAAAAATACTGATAATGAACTGATTATTCTTCTCAATTATTGGCTTAATACTGATAGCTTATGAAAGACTTCAATGAAAGCATGCTTTTCAAACTATGAATTCAGTATTTTCATCTCTTATTAGTTGATTGAAGTGATTGCTATTTAAGGTCTTTCCAAAACTTAACAATCATTCCATTTTCACAATGAGTATTTTATAGCGAAGTCTACAAAATTTTCTACAGCTTTTACAAAAATTTTACAGGTAATACATAGTTAAAAAATTATTGTAGAAACTAATTTCACCGATAGTATACAATAAATCAATAAAAATCATTGTTTACACATCATTTGCACGTAAAATTGATTAATAATATAAATAATATCTATATAATTAATTAATTTCAGGTAATTTATAACAACACGTGGTTTTAAGTGACGCAGTTTTTTAATTAAGAATTGATATTAACAAATAATTTACAATTTTATTATAACTAATTAAGTTGAGTTCTTTTGGAAATCATAAATTTCTTAAATCTAGCATTGTAAACGAGTGCCTCAACTCTTGAAAAATAAACTTTTTATTAATTAACGTGTAAGCTACATTAGCTAAATATATTTTAAGCTACCTTAATTTATCCACATAAACATATAAAATTATTATGTTATTCTTTAAAGTTACACAACTTTTACAGTTTCAATAATATTTTATTAGGATTGAAGTGATAACATTCTCAAACATACCTAACCATTGCATCAACAGCTCTATCATTCAGGAAATTGGATTCCTTCTGAATGAGTTAGAATATTATGTAATGCATAAACCAATACATTCAAAAGCATCATATTATTTACTTTCGAGAGTCAAACTAATAAAAACTCGCTGATAAAAGGGCTTTTAGCGTCTATTGACTCGAGCATTATAGAACTTTATTTGAAAAGTAAGCTATCCTTAGAGACCAACAATCACACATTCAGACTATCAAAGAAACATTTTTTTATGCTCTGAAATGATCCTTAAAAGAATTTGTTTATGATGTTGTTTTATATATTTATTGACTTGAAAGTTTTGAAGCTTGAGTAAATTCTAGTTTCTTTTCTTTCAATGTGAAATTCAGATTTCAATATAAATATAAGTTATATTTTTGTGACAAAATTAAATAAGAATAAGTCGGAAAACGAATATTTTATTTTATAAAGAGGATGTAACAAAATTTAATATTTCAATGATCATGCAATCCAGTGTTTATGACAGTTTAGGGCTATTTTGTATTGGTCTCATAATATTTTTTTGAAAAATCCATTAAATTGCATGAGAAAATTGTTTCCTCTGTGAATAAACATATGCACCAGAATCTCGTTATAATAAATCGCGTTGAATGAAAACTTTCTCGTTAAACATGAGCTCTCTATAAAAATGTAAAATTTCAAACAAACATTAAAATGATTGAGATTATGCATACTCTCTAATGAAAATGCACTCTGAAAAGAGCTCTGTTTACTTACTTACTTAGCATAACTTTAACTTAAATAATGTTTTTCAAAATATTTTATGTTATCAATTCATATGAACCTAATCAGTCAAAATTAGAAAAAAATTTATTAAATATATCGTTTGTGTTGATGGATTGTAATTCTCAAAACCAGCATCTTTCAAGTTTAAAAATAATGAGAACTAACATAAGGCCATCAAATTTTGAGAACATCTTTTCGAAAGTCTTATATTTATTAGAGCTTTGAAACTTTAAGGTTGCAGAGAATATGCACAGCTTAATCGAAATCGTCTTAAGATACAGTATAATAAATTATTGAGTATTTAGAGATTTTTATGTAGCTTTTACTATATAAATGCTGAAAAAATTAAAATTATAGTTAACGAGACATTTCACCAAATCAAATTCTGCAAATTAATTCATTTTATATTTTCATATTGGTTTAAATTGAGTTGTGAAAGACTCAAAAATATTAGCGGCCCATATTGATCTTTGATCTTGATATTAATTTGATGAAAATCAACTCCAAACTGTGTATCCCCATTATTTAATTCAATACAAGAATTATATGTAATGTGAAAATATTTGAATCTAAATATTTACAGTTTTTAAAATCGATGTGAAAATGTTTTCATACAATGAACATACATAACATTCAATTCAATGTTTTAAAAATGCATATAAAATATCGAAATTAAAATATCTTTCTTCTCAATATTCATTTAAAAAGAATAAATATGCTGAAGACAATAAAACCTCTATTCTTAGATTTATAAGTTTTTTCAAACTGTAAATTATTTGATTAAAATATTTTGCTTATTGCATACAGCGTTGCCACGTCAAACTGAACAAAAAAATCCAAGTGGGATCTTGTAATATAACATACTGTTTTTTCAAATTTTCAAATTTTCAAATTAAAATATTGTAAAGAAATTCAGAATTGGGAGATTAGATAATACTTTACAAAAATCAGAAAATTAATGTTAAATTTTTTTAACTTCTTCAAATGAGTTATATAGACATCATAACTATTTAATAAAAAACTGTTTGGCATTACGAACCATAATGTGCACACAATTTACTCAAAACTGCTAGAGAAAATCATTCAAAATTACATTTTTATATAATTTCATCACAAGTTTCTATTATAAAATATGTTTTTGATATAATTCGCACTATAAAGTTGACAGATCTTTCTAAAACTGGACAAAAATTGTATAAACTGGACTGTCTACCTGAAAACTAGACGGGTGGCAACACTGATTGAGTACAAAAATTGCATTAAATTGAAAAATTGATACGAAAATATACTTTTACAGTTTTACAGTTTTGTCAAAAAGTAATATTAAGGTGAAAGTTTAATATGCGCCGCTAATTTTCTTTAATCTTGTATAAGTCAATTAACCCTATATATATATATATAAATTTGCAGAGTTTCATTTGGTTTAATTTGCTCGCAAGTTATTGACAATTCAATAAATTAAAAGTTTAATGAGTTATTACTTCAAATAATTGATGCCAATAATTATGATTTTGCTTTGAAATAAATATTTCATATAAAGCCTGAATATAATTTTAAGACTTTAAAAACAAAGGTTCTGTAAAACCCGGTGTAAAATACGATTATAATATTTTTATATGAGAAAATTTATTTTCAAGCATCAAGTTTAAGAAAATAGGAATATTTTTGCTCTTTTAACTAAAATGAAAAATGAAACTTATGATGATGTTTAACAAATAGAAACATTGATATAAATAGTCTTTTAGATGAAAAAATTTGACACTTTATTCAAAGATAAAATATAACAACAAAAACAGAAAGTTTTCATTTAGACTAATATTCATATTTTCCGTCATATTCATTAAGCTCATCGATTAGTGAGAATATTCTCTGTTTGTTCAACATTTCAACATATGTTATGACATATTAATGAATCTAAAAATTCAAATGTTTTGAAATGAAAACATTTCAGCATAAAATATCTCATAACTAATTAACATATTTTCTCATATCTCTTACCAGAATGTAATTTAGATAATGAGCAAAAGTTCTTATTATTCAAATGATATAATAACAAAACATGATTTGTAGCAGAATTTCTATTTTGGTATTCTTTTTAATCCTAACTATACTTCTGTTTTTCTATATTCTGTATGTTTTTGGTATAATATGTTTACAGTCTGTGATCAATAAAGTTTTGTGATAACATTGAAGAAAAATATATATCATTTTCTCATTTACTCTAAAACGGAAGTAATAATACTGTCAGAAAATCTTATTAAAGTCATATAAGTTAATAAATACAGTGAATAAAGAGGCTTAAAGTATTAGTTTCAGATTCTTTTTATATTTCTAAAGAGAATCTATGAGTATAATCAAAGGTATGACATGAACAATGAATATAAAAAAGTATAAATATTACAAAAATGAGAAATTGAATGCTCTTTAAATTCTTTAACTCTTATTTTTTGCCATGAATATATAGATTGCCCTCATTTTTCTCATGTTTGAAAAATATATTAATTATTTATTTTGTATTATATATTCAATGGAAGAGAGATGTAATTAAAATATTTGGTTCACTGGTGAGGAACGTCTGTATACTTCAAACATTGTCAATAAGACCGAATTTTCCAATTGGATGATTGCAATTCTATACTTATTCAACTCACTCATTGATGCATTCTAGGAGTTCAAGCTTTTTGCAATTTATTCTTTTGTTTGGTTTAAAGAAGAAATTTTTTATTTTTTCAAATCTTCACCGAAGATGAGTTGGATTTTTTTCCACATCAGTGCTTACATTTACAGTAAATAATTTTTTAAAAATTTACTGAGTATTCCAATGGAATTTTAAAACTTGTTTCTTCAGTATAGGAATAGAAACTGGAGTAACTTATGCTAAAAATTGCAAATAATTCAATAAATCAATAATTCTTAGAAATATGAATAATTAATTGTGATTATAATGATTATGATTATAATGATAATGAAGAAATTAAATTTATAATTTGAGTAAAAATTTGCAATAAACACGTATTTGATATGTGTTGCTATTTTAAGAAGAAACAAATGCTCAAAATTCCGGATCTTGTATTATCATATATACTGATGTTGAGAACGCATGTGATGCGGAATCTGTGATGCGATGTGAGAGGATATGTGATGGCATGAAATACTCGCTACACATTCACTTGTCTTCAATTGAGTCTCACTTTAATGCCATCACTGATGTAATTCAGTCACGAAATATTATGTGATAACTGAAGTGAAACAGAATTATAAAAGTTTTGTTTGAAAAGTTTGTTTGCTATTCGGGAAACAAATAGTAGATAAAGTTGTTTCAAAGTTATAAGAGGTTATAATGAAATATTTCATTATTATTACTTTTCATGTTTATCTACCTTAAAATGAATTGATTTAAATGAGTAAGTTTTCCGTTTTTTAACTATTCATTATGATTGACATTAAATTTAATTATGTTTTTTCATATATTATTATCTTATGTAAAAATACAAAATTCATTAAAAGATGATTTTCAAATAATATAACAATGAACTAATTTAACCATAATTATTGAGAATAGGATTTTCTTGTAGTATTAGCTTAAGTCTTGATGATTAGTGACAGTTTTGAAGAAAAGACAATATTAATAAGACAAATAACGTATTTTTACGGAATAGTTAAAGACTATCATTTGCCCCACAAATTCTTCTCAAAATAATTAAAATATATTTAGAGTTCGGCAAAAGGTAGAACATCTCAGGCTCAGATTGAGATAAAACTTCTCAGATTTAGCCTCACTAGATCTTTGCTTGTATTTATAAATATAAAATTCAATTTTATTTGTCGAAAAATTAATGTTACATAACAGTGGTCGGCATGAGATAATTTTTGTGGCTATCTGAGACTTTGGGTAATTTTAATTATAAACAATTTTACTGAAGAGTTTTAAAATATTAAAAAAAAATTAAAATTAAAAAATTAAAATTGCAATAATTTTATATTATTGTTGAGGACACATCTTATATGCAATCTTGATTGCTTATATACAATAATTATTGCACATAGCTTAAATCTAATCTATTGAATGTCTGTTAAGCTTACAAGTTAGTTATCATAGCTTTTGAGAAATTATTAAGTTCAAGTCTACAATTTCAACTTTTTTTTATAGTAAACCTGTCATAAAATACTTTAAATTTTCAGAATACTTTCAAAAGTTTTAGGTTTCCTGCACACTTGCCAGGCTCATAGGTTGTCAGTCTGAGCCGGAAAAAATCTGAGCTATGACTTGAGTCTCGAACCTTTGGAGCACTGAACATATCTAATTACAAATGATTTTCTCAATGAAGTTTTCTGTTAGGTTTTAATTGGGTAAAGTGATAATTTGGCAAATGTACTCATAATTTGTATTAAGATAAAGCTTTCAAGTTCTTTATTTATATCATTCCCGTTAGATCTGGTTATGGATTAAGTCGTCAAAGTTTTTGTAATAATAATTTATCTCAAAAACTTTGCATTTTATGATATATATAACTAATAAATTTATGGTCAGAAATATCAGATTTCAGTATTACATCATATTTCATATCATTAATTCATGATATAATTACATTCATGATTAAACTCAGGAATTTTTTGGAAACATTGATTAAAGCTGTAATTATCTCTCATTCTAGTACAATATCTGCTTCTGTGCAAAAAACGAAAACAATTTTTTATGGTATATACTTCATGATAATATTGCATTAAATACAGTTTTCTACTAAAAACCTTAAATTATTTACCTTTCTTTCATTAAAACTTTATGCGGCATAGTTTTTGCCTAAATTCAGGGCTTGAATCCAATTATAATGTCACGAATGAACGACACTTTTGTCACAATAAATTACTTTTATATATCAAGTTTACAGAGGCTTATATTTCTGTATAGAGTATTAGATCACACGATAAGCCAGTTTCTGAAAGTTTCTAAAATCCAATATTGCAAGTGATTCTGTGTGGGAAGCAAATAAAAAAGATTGAGAAAAAGAAAATTAAAAATTAGGAAATGACTAAAAATGCTTTATATCTTATAACTTTGATAGAAAAAAGATTAAACTTTTTTCAAACTTTTTCTATAAGTTTTTGAAGTAATTACTATTCAAATGATGACAGCTTTAATTATGAAATGTCTTCGGTGTCATTTTGATAAGCTTTATAGTTATTCATTGAGGATTTGATATTTTGATCTCAAAGGGAAAAAGAGAATAATGAAAAATCAATTTTTGCATTAAACTGTACTGAAATCATTTTTTCCAGCATTTAAAAAATACTTTTAGCTCAAACTCAAACTGTATACTAATTTAAAAGCAATTTTTGAAACTCAGACATTAACAGTCTTTAGATAATTGGGCGCAACATATCTCATACATTTTAAAAATCTTACTTCATTTGAATAAATGACAAAAATTTTGAAGATTTTTTGATATACCCTATAATTCTACCAAACATTTGACTAACGCTCAGATTTCATACAGAACAGTAATGAATAGGTATAATAAAAATAAAAGCATAGGCTGATTGACTATAATTTGGTTTGATTAAGAATTTTATACTTCTCTATTTCATAGCACTACTGCTATCAACCATTTGTGACTACAATCAAAATTGATTAGCAATTTAGATCATCCCTTAAGGCTCTTAACGCTCGATGTGTTCATTTATTTAATGCATTTTTGTTTAGGCGAAAACTTTCATTGTTCTCGACTTTCTCATTGTTCGTCTGAAAAGAAAAGTAAGACATTATGTCTAAATGTAAATGAATTACTCGTTCCGTTGTGTACACTAAATACCAAAGTTAAACACTGTAAATGAGCTCATAATAAATAGTGCAACGAATAAAAGCAAAGTTTGCGATCATTAATTTTTTCCTTCTTTTATAAAAGTTTCATGATATGAAAACTTTTCCATTAAAAGAAGAATAGAATCCTAAAAATAATTTCTCTCAAAAGGTAGAGAAACATTTTACTCTCCTTTAAAATGGACTTAATTTCCTCTAATGTTTTATCTAGAAAAATATGCTATTCAACATGTTAATTTAATTTGCATTCCTTTTTAATCATGTTAGATAACACTCGAATGAATAAAACACTATCAGAAATATTTTCATTAACAGATTTTCAGCATCATTAGAGAGCAAACATAGAAAATTCTCTGCATTACTCACAATCATAGCTCAAATGGAGTGAAGATAATCATAAATTTAAACGGAAACTATGAAAATGTTTTGTTGAATACGTTTTTGTCAGTGATTTTCATTTAAAGAAAAAAGATTTTCATTCTTATAAATAATTTCCTCCGAATATATGTTTTAAAATTTGTTTTCATATAAAAAGCAGAAGATATGTGACAAGTTATGCAACCGAAAGCAGGTCAGCGTTATATCCAAATTGATGACGACGACTGCGATTTGATTTACTATCACTACCAACAAACTGATGAACATGTTTTAGTGGAATCTAATGATTTACTACCAGAAAATAGACTGAAAAACAGATATTCATCTCTATTTACATCAATAGCTGCTTTACTTTTGGGATTCTGTCTCCTATCAGTTTTAACTATTGTATACAATAAATATACATTTGGAATAAATATTTCAAATACTTTAACGGAAAGCGTATGGAATAAATTTGCATTAAATGACAACAATCAGGAAATCCCATTATCACCATTCGAGAAGGCAGTCACTATCGAGACTCAATGCGGAAAAATGATTGGTGTCGTTGAAGAGAATGCTTTTGCCTTCAAAGTGAGTATTATTTTACTTTTCATAACAGTGTGTTTCTCATAACTTCATATTGAATGCGAGAAAAAAGCTTTACTATGAATAATGTATAACTATATTGAAAAGGATAAAACAAATGATTGAAATATGTAAAAAAATCTAAATCACATTTTATTAAGATTTATTCCTTTAGATAGAATATAATTTAAAGCATATTTAAATTTTATCTTCTCTACCACTAAAATATTTTTATGCGAAACTTTTCTATAAAATTCATTTCAACTTTAATGTATTTTTTTGTTAAAACTTATCCTAGACTTCATATGATTGAATACTGAAACTGTAGTTTATATTAGTTAGCAGAAAGTTGATCAATGATAAGTTAATCTAAAATACTATTTAACATGCTCCTTAAATGGTAGATGTAACTCAAGTTTCATTAAAAGTAAAAGATTGTATCAAACAAAGTGCAGGAAAGAATAAAGACAACCAGTAACTAAAAAATATGCATCAAATCTATTTGCATAATAATCAGCAGACTGTACAGTATATGTTTTAAAAATAAATTTATTCTATTATATCTAAAAGGTCTCAAATTTACAGTTTTGCATAAAATATTTCATAAGAAAGATTACAATTTTTTTGTTTAGATTGAATGATTAAATTTGATCAATCATAATGTCGAGAAACTCTTCATTAAAAAAGAGATTAATCGGATTTTTTTCTTCCCTATCATTAGGGGATTCCATATGCCTTACCACCAATCGGTTCACTTCGTTGGTCTCGACCAATACCTTTAAATAAAAATCATAATCAATGTCAAAATAATCAAAATTACTATCACGCGAACCATTTTTCATCAGTTTGTTTGCAATACAATTCAACAATCGATGAAATAGTAGGCGACGAGAACTGTTTGTACCTCAATGTCTGGACCCCAAGGATTGATGATTCGGTGAGTTTATTAAAAATAAATCAATACAATTGATGATGTATCAGAAAAGTCTCCAACTTCTCCAGAAAGATGTCTGAATTCTTATTAATGATTTAATATTATCCAATACTGTAATCTTTCTGCAGGAATTGAGTTTTTCTCCTGATTGATAGTGAAATTTCAATGTAATCATTGATGTATGTGAGACAAAAATTCTTCTTTTAAGCCTTAAAATAGTTTTAATTCTTGAAATAACTCAACAAATGAAAGTTTTTTTCTTGGTCTACTTCAAGGCGTTTTTAAAATTTCCTTCGGATTTACGGAAAAAGTTTTAAATAAAAGTCAATTACTCATTAGGAATAAAAAACCTCAACCAAAGTCATATTAAAATAAAAATTGAAAATTTGGTTCCAATGTTTATAAACGAGAAAAACACATTCAGAGATTTGCTTCGTTATAAATGCATTAATTGGTAGGAAAAATGGATTATATAGAGAACTACTAGTATTATTCGTTCAATTGAAATACTGTATAAATAACATTTGTAAAACACTGCATAATGATATAGCTGTGTAAAGAAGTGTAAATATATATAGTTTTGTGCTCTGCAATACATGTTTTGTATACTATTACATGAGTACTGTACAGTCATGTTTAAATGAATCGGGAATATTTATTAAAATATATACTTTATTGCAATACATCTTAAAGTCTTTATGATGTAAAAAGCAGTTTACACTGAAGTATATATTTTATTTTAACGAAATATTCCCGATACATTTAAACATAACTGTACAGTACTAATGTAATAGTATACAAAACATGTATTGCAGAGCACAAAACTATACATATTTACTATACTAGTATAGTGGGCACATTAGTTAGCATTAAAAGGAGACGAGTTTCAATCTAGCTAATATGTTTGATTCACGTTATTCTCCATTAGAATAAATGAATTTACTTGACTTAATTGTGATAAATCTTTGTCACTCTAGCATTTGCTAAAGAAGCTTAGGAAAAGGGTTTTAACAATAACTGAAAAAAAAGTTAACTCGAGATACTAAGAGCTCATTTTCAGACTTGAAAGAAACATATTTTGAAGAAGCTTTACTGAAATTAATTTTCAATGCATTATAAAACTGATCCATCACTCATATATGACATATCATATATGAATTCTTGTCTTCAAAAAGCGTTTTTCAAGTCTTAAAATAATAAAAAGGCTTAAAAATATTTAAAAGCAAAATATATCGTATTTGTCTCATAAACTTGAGCTTATTTAAGAACTTTTGAGGAATATTTCACATAAATTAATGACAAGTATTCAAAAGTTTAAATTTGAAATTAGAAATAGATATGAATAATTCTAAGAATCATTTATAAACTTTTATTAATTGTGTGATAAGAGTTGAGATGATGAATGAAATGAATCTCAATGAAAAACATACATAACTCATAGTCATTATTCAATTATAAATCTAAAATAAATATGTCTTATGAGCCCTTTTCTTACTCGAAAACTTGAAAAACACTTCATATTAATTTTAAGCTATTTATCGCTTTTGAATAAAATTTATCTCGTCTAAAAAATTGTCGAAAGTCTCAGCTAAACAAGAGAAGTACGTGAAAAGCTCTGCATATTTCAATTTAAGCCTTATTTTTTAAATCTTAAAAATTTAATGTTTAATTTAGTCTCTTTATATCAAATTTAGTAAATTTTTCAAAGCTAATTGAAAGAGTGAAAAATTTGTTATCAATCAAATATAATTAGAGTTCGGTATCGGGTCTCGAGTCTCACCCGAGAAGAACCTCGAGGCTCATTCGGGTCTCGAAATTAACTTTTAGAGCTTTCATTCCTGTATTTGATAGTTATTCGAGGAAATATATTAATTTCTTATCTAATTTTTGAAGTTTTGACTGAGAAATAAAAACCATTTCAAATTTTTAAAAATTAAATTTAGTCAATTAACTCATATTTTTGAATAATAATGACAAACGATTCAACAATTGATGTTTTTAAACTATGAATGTGACTTAAACAATGAGAAATTAATCTTTAAATGCTTGAAAACTATGTCAAATTTCTCAGTAAACATTAAATTATAGTTTTTGAATTTAATTACAATTTAAAAACTGTTAAATAATATGAAAAGCTTCACTCGCCTATGCAATAATCATTGTATTCTTACTATTTTAATATAATATATTAAAATAACAGTTTGAAAAATGAGATAAAAAGGTCTAAAAGTGACCTCTATGGCTCCATTCAACGGAAATATATTTATTTTGAGAAATATAGAGATTTTTAAGATTAGATGAAATATCGCTTAAATTGAAACACGTGTGGCTTATCACGCACATCCTTTGTAAGCACAATTTCCTACTTTAATTTAGTGTTAGACTGTGTGTGTCCTATAAAGCAGTTGAATTTTTTTTAATTATGATATATAAACAAATTTTGCTGAGTCTTCTTCCAAGTAATCATCACACATATTATTTTGAGACTGATTTATGTATAATTTCGATAATATCTTACTATTTGATTATCATAATTCTAAATTAGAATATTGAAGAGCTATATATTGAGCATAAATTATAATATAACTCAAAAACGTTTTGTAATCTGCGAACCCTAATGTCAAGAATGAGAAACTTTATGATTGATTAAGTATGAAAGAAAGAGGAAGCAAAAACAAAGTCTACAATAGTAGTGATAATGATAACAAATGACCAGAAACTTCTATTAAGACAGTTTAAGAGCTCGATTATATTCCTGTGTCTACAGATCAATAATCAATTTCTCGTTTTCCTGAATAAAAAATAAATCATTCGTAGCCTTAATCTTACTTTTATTGGTTAAACGTTGAAAATTGTTCTTTTTTTCTCTTTTTCCATCTGATTCCATGTTAATTAAGACTTTTGAAGCTTTTTACTAAACTTTTTATTGCTTGAAATCTCATTATTAACTTAGAAAATGATATTCCTTTTGATTTTTAGGCCAACTTAAATGTGATGCTTTATTTTCATGGGGGTCTCGAGGAAGGATCTGGTCATCAGCCACTGAGGCCAAGTGGACATTTAGCACGAAAATTAAATTTAGTGTTCGTTTCGATTAATTACAGGCTCAACGCCTTTGGTTTCTTAGCATTAGATATATTAGCGAACAGTAATGCAAACTCAAGTCTCGGTAATTATGGTTTATGGGATACTATTGTAGCAATTCAGTGGGTTAGGGATAATATCGCGGCATTTGGTGGTGATTCAAATAAAATCACGATTTTCGGTCCCAACGGAGATATTATCCTTGCTTTAATCAAGAATAATGAATACTCGAATCCTATAAAGAGCGCCTGGATTATGGACTTCAAGTTATTTGAAAGACAAAGTTTTGCACAACAATCAAAATATTATCGTAAAAATTTTCTTTTTAAAACTAATTGTTCAGGTGTTGATTGTCTTAAAAGTTTAAGCGGAAGAGAAGTTTTAGAAACTTTTGCCAAAATTTCACGAAAAAGCCCCGATAATTATTCTCTGGTTGTTAAAGACGGTGAGAATTTTTTCCCATTTAATATGTGCTTGAAAATAGTCATTGGGGACCTCATCTACTATTAAATGCTTCGATCATATCATTCAATAGCTCAGTACGGATTTGGAAATATCCATTTTCTTTCAAGTTGTTTATGTTTACAGTTTCTTAAAATATTGATATGAATTAGACTCATATTTTCATATTAAATAGTTGAATAAGAAGACTGTCATTCTCTCAAAATATTTCGATAAATTCCTACACATGCAAATGCGTCCTAAATTAATGTTAATAAATAAATACAAAACTATAAAATCTATAAAACCTATAATTTTGTAAGAACTATGATTTAGTTTAAGTTTAAAATTTGGTTAATATTAGTTCATGAATATTTAAATTTACATCATTACATGAAAATTTATCGTTTATTTAGTAATTAAGAATTTTAGCAAAAGACTAAACCTAAAACAATTTGTGGATCACCAATGACTATATTTTGCCTCATTTAGTTTAATATATTACCGTTTTATAAATTAAAATTTTTATTGCAGAAGAGATAGTTTTGACTGTACCGAACGAAGATAAATCCAAAACATCATTACTTATAAATATCAAAAGTAGAAATGATTCAGTTTTGAACACGTTAACAAACTTTTCATCTCATTTGTATTCATATTCAATCAACAATCATACAAATAATGATCAAAACTCAACAAACTTGAGACCCAAATATGAACAGTTGTATGAATTTTTCTCAGCAATCGATCAAAGTTACAGTTTTTATTACACTTCATTCGGTGATGAATTACAAAAGTTTCTTCTCATGTTCATAAACGAAAGATATGATTATATGGAGTCATTCAATGAAACGACAGTCAATTGCTTTAAAATAACTTAATAGCTTTGTTGATCTGATAATTGATTAGCAATATTTTAGTCTTAATACAAGCAAAATAGTTTTGTAAAGTTTTTTGTCATAATAAGTTATTCATTTGTGAATTTCTTCTTCAATTGATTTGTATATTAATGTCATAATTGAAGTAAAAATAAAAGTAATTTCAAATTTTTTCACTGCTATGTTTCAAAAATAAGGAAAAATAAAAAAATATCTTTACATTTATTGATTGCATTAAAGTATTAAAATTGATAACTTTTATTGAAAATTACAGTTTTGCTACATTCAAAAAAAAATAACTGAATAGAATGAAATTATGAGTGTTCATGACTAATAAGTTTTTATTTCAAGAGTTAATGTCTTGGACAATAAGTTTCTATAAATTTAAGCATTGATAATTTGATATAGCTCTACATAATTTCTAAGTTTTTCAATCAGAAGTCCATTAATATTGCAAGTATAACTTGAACTGATGGAAAAGACAGCTATTCTTTTCTCGTACAAATGCATTAACACATGTATTACTAGTGAGACTTTTTATAGCTCTTACATTAAGAATGAATGAACAAAGAAAAATTATAGCGTCTTTTCAACATTTAATTTATTTTGTATTGATAGGTTCTTAATTTCTCAAAAATCGTTTTAATTTATATATAAATATCACAAAACCAAAATTTGTCTTCAACACAGAAAATGATGTTTTTCTCATATATATATACTAATAAAAAAAACTCTTTTGAGTGTTTGACTTTTACGACATTTAATTTGAAAACACTAGCGGTCCATATTAACCTTTGACCCTAATATTAATTTTTTAAAAGGTTTAATTTCAAACTGTAATTTTAATATTTTATTCTAATTTTATTGTTTCCTAATTTGATGTTTAAGTTGCATGCAATACGGAATATATTTGAAACAAATCATTTACAGTTTGCAAATATAGTGGAAAAACTTTTAAGACTTAAAACAAATTAATTTATAGATTTTTATTTTATTTTATTTTTGAATGAGAATTTAAATGATTAAAAATTCATTTCCTATCATTTTATAGAATTTAAAAAATAATAATCTAACTAAAAACATATTATTAGCTCATAAAATCTTTTTTTTTGTATTTTAAAGCTGTAAATGATTTAGTTTTAAATATATTCTTTATTGCATGCAATTTGAAAATCAAATAAGATAATAATAATAAAATTAAAAGAAAATATCAAACTTACAGCTTAAAATTAAACATTTAAAAAAAATTAATATTAGGGTCAAAGTTTGATATGGGTCGCTAGTATTTTCAACGTTTCTAATACTCCATAAAGTCAATTTAAAAATATAGAAATGAACTGAATTCTGGGGGGGGGGGAGGGTGTTCGATAGGCAGGCTTCTCTAGTAAGATGATCCAAAACATCATAATAATTAAACAATGATAAACATTGAGCATGAATAAAAATTATACTACAATTCTAAAAACCAACCATTGAAACAATACTGGCTTAAATTTTTAGGTACTCATTGTCGGCACTCAGTAGTTCAATTTTTTTTAACTTTAATTTAATTGTCTGCCAAGATTTGAATCTTTGAGTTTCTAAATATTAACAATTAACTGAGTTTCAATTATTTCAAATTATTTCATTAAAGTGAATTCAATGAAATTTTCTACTTCTTGTTCACATACAAAGTAATAAGATATAAAGAACAAGTAATTATAAGATAATAAACAAATTTTCATGATATTACCTGAAATTTATTATTTTATTTAAAATGCAATTTTTTCTATACTGGTAATATAAATTCGAAATTTGACCACAGTGTATGAGAGCTCATGAAGGAAAATTGTATAAAACTTTAAAAATCCATTATCACAATAAAAGATATCATAATATAAAATTATATCAATCAAAAGCATGTGCTTGAATACCTAAGCTCGAGCTTATATTATAGTTCAAAATATGGAACTTTTCACAAATTTGAATCATGTCATGTACAGTAAATCTAGTCATGGATAAAATGATAAGGAGATTAATATATCCTGAATAAAAAAACTGTTCATGGTAAATAGCACATATAATTTTTTAATTTAGAAACAAAAGATCATGGTAAAATTATTTGGAATAAATTACATTAAAACTACTCAAATAGAAGATATAAAGATATTGTTTTTCGACTCTGTAAAGAATACCTTTTTTACGAGTGTCAATATCTGGAACAATACGTGTCAATAATATTATTTTCTATACACTTGTTTTCTCTCTCAGCAGTTTATACTTTAAGGATCAATTGAACGGATGGGAGAGACAAGCATTTTTTCCCTTCAGCAGTAACACATTTCTTCAACACGTGATCTGTTATCTTTCTCACTTAAAGAATAAAGAAAGAAGAAAAAACTGAAGTTTCATTTCTTAAGAATTCAATTTCCTGATCGAATAAGTGATATAGAGTTCGATTGAGTTACTCTTTGTTAATCCCTTAAAAACATTTTATCTCAAAGATGAAGAAATGAGAAAACTTTTACTACATAAATGAAATTCATTACAATCATTTTTATTCACTTAAATGAAAAGTTTTAAATATTGTAAATTACTTTATGTTTTATACATTAAGAAAATATTTGAGCTCAAGTGAAGAATATTTCAAGTTAAAATGTTTTTTATATTTCTAGAATGATCATTTTTCCAACAAAACACTTAAAAATCATTTCGAAACATTTTGTCATCCATTTCAGTTTATGCAGCCTATTCTGAACCTCGTTATCTGCTAAAGACTCATGCAATCAATTCGTGAATCATTAAACACTGCCTCCACCGTATGATTTATTCATTTACTAGATGATTATTATTTAGGTGAAAATTGTTCTCAAATATGTTGAACCAAGCAATTAATTAAAGTTGATACATGTACAATAACAGAGAATGAAAATTACTTATCAATTTAATCACATTTAATATAATAAATATCATTTTGAGGCAATATAGATGACTATAAGGCCTCAGTTTAGGTAATTCTTAAGGAACGATGTTTTTCCTTTGAGTATAAGAGCCTAGAAAATTATTTCTCACACACTTGTTTTCTCTCTAAGCAGTCAGTTTATGATTCAACTGTCACTTGAACTAATGGAAGAAACAGAAATTTTTCTCCTGGAGTAACACATTTAAGAGACATATTATTTTTTTTACTTAATACATGAGGCATTTTCTTCTTGAAATCAATTTCTTGATTCATTGAAGGTTATAGAGTTGTATTGACTTATTTTTCGTTAATCCTTCCAATAAAACACATTAAATACGACAAATTTTTTTGAAAAAGTATACTAATGCTTTGCGCCTATGAATGGGCCTAAATGTGTGAACATTGAATTCGTCATGATTTTAATGGCAATATTTGACTAGAACTCTATTTGTAACAGTATTTAAATAAGTTGGAAAAGAAAAGACTCATTTATTTTTACAATGAATGAATATTATTTCCAGGGTAACCATCTCTCCCGGAATAGGAGGTTAACCTCCTGGAGAGTTTTTACAGACTTTTTACTTTTACATAGAGTCTCCCGTAATATTCATTATGCTCACTCTCCCAGAATGACCTTTGTCGAGGTGGTCACTCTGATTATTTCAATGATTTATTTACATTTCATAGAAAATGAATGAAAAATACTATAATTAGTTTACTATATGTTTAACTCATTCAATGAAATAATTTTTATTTATCACAACTCTTAGAATTTGAGATTGAATTGTAAAGTTTGAAATCAGATATATTTGTTTCATCAGTTCATGCATAGACCAATTTCTTTATTATATAAATTGATCTTTACTACGAGCCATATTTGTAAGTTTACTTTTTCAAATAAATGCATCGTATGATGATTTAGCTTCTAATCACATAAAAATTTCATATATTTTTTTCCTTTAGCTGTCACATCATATTAGGTATGTTACGTGATGATCAATTTTGAAGAGTAGGAATTCGACATTAATGTATTTATTTTGCCAAAGTATGTCAATATGCAGTGATGTCCAACGCTCGAGCGTTTGGCGCTCGGTGGCGAGCGTGAGCGTCGAGCGTTTCATTTTCCCCGAGCGT
>JAQFZT010001029.1:0-17864 GCA_034696325.1 Camisiidae sp.
AGAAGGGGGTAGGAACTAGTGCTTTCCCCCCGGATGTGTACCTTTGGCTGCATTGCTATCTGGTACCCTTACTACTTAAATGTAACGAAACATTAAGAATTGAACGATTAATGTTCTAAAAAATTAAGTTTTCAATGTTTTGTAAAATTCGAGAAATAGTCGAGACTCGAAGGTAAACAAATTTGTCGACTCGAGAATCTCATTTCTCGAAAATACCGACCACTATTATTTATCAAAATCACATGAATTAATTTCAAATGTTAATTACATTTATATGAATAGAATCAGTATTCGATTGTGCATTACCTATAGACACAATAGACCTGTACAAAGTGCCCAAATCTCCGGCTCTAACTCGCCCGACCCGAAACTTTGCATTAACTTAAAATGAAGCAACTTTTATGCAGGTCTCCAAGTTTTTCATCAAATAATAGAGATTTAATGAACTTTTATACTGTTTAAAATACGATGTAATGCAAAGCAACAAATAACGGAATTCCAGAATCAAGTTTTTATATTTCAATTAACTCTTATCCTTAAGATTTTTCGCTCTTTTCTAAAGTTCTGGCTTTTTCAGACAGAATCCTTAAACCCGAAAAAGTCCGACTTTTTCAAGTCAAGTCCGACCGAACCCGATGTACATCTCTAATATACAGTAGTTCAAAATTGTTTTTCTATTTTCATACACTTTACTATTTTATTTTACTGTGAAATGAGTTTTTATAAAATTTGAGATAAAAATATTCTTGATTGTGAAATTCATTGTGAAAACTTACACAAAAGCACGAAATAATCTTTAAAACTTATTTATATATTGACTCATGCATTGAAAACTTTGAAAATATTAAACTATAAACTCAATATTAATAGTATTAATAGTGATTCTATAGTGATGTTCGGAACAACTCTTGAGAAGTTAGATCCTAAACAATTGTTACCACCAGAAAAGGTTATCAAATCTGCTGGAAGTCATCTCTATCTAATTGGTTTATCAAGATTTCCATTTGGTTCAAAAATAAGAAAAAAATTTTGTAATCCTTTATTAAGTCTTATTTTGCATTTAATATTCTTAATAAGAAGTTTGCTTTTAATTTATTTACCCGAAGAAAAAGCGCAAAAGTTTTCTGTCATTTCTGCCGATTATTCAGAGTTTTTCAAAGTAAGAAAACATTATAACATCGGTTTATCAACATTCCTATCTTTGGCTATTGTTAACCAATTTATTTATTTATGGGTTTATTGTAAGAATATTTATCCCATTTATCTGAAACCGTTCGCAATGATGTCAGGCTTGATATCACCGCTGAGTATAGGGCTTACGAAACAAGAAGTCATTCATCAATTTTTGAAAAGAGCTCAAAATATATTCAAGTTTAATGAAGTCAACTCTTATATGATACCAATCTCTACATCAATAGTCCCTTTGGCTATAGTTTATTCAACAAAATCAGTCTTTGAAATAATATTCTATGGAATTGCCGGCAGTTTATTATTTTGTTGTTGTCTTTACTTCACATTTGGTTACCAAATATGGCAAATATCTTACTTTTATCTCATTTGCTATTATTTTAAACTTAGATTAAAACAGTGTAATAACGAAATCAAAGATCAAATCAATAGAGATCAGAGAATACAATATATTCCTCGTGTTATAAGATCTTTAGATTCAATCCATGAGGAAATCATGCAATTCAACGATAATTTTTGGTCAAAATATATATTAAGTTTTGTCATTATATTCATTACATCATTGAATATAATAATTTATGTCTCAATATTTGCTAAAATGGAGTTTTATATCAGAATCATTTTCATTTATGTCACTATAATGTGTGCCATAACTTATTTGATTGTCATAAACAGCGCCTCTTCTGTCACATATGAAGTCAATAATTCGTATAAATTATTGAATAAATTGCAAGTCAAAAGTTGTCACAAGAAATCATGGATTTCTCTTCGATTGAAGGTTTGAATATTTCTTAAACTTGTAATCAAATGATAATTGATGTTAAACTGATTTTGTTTAATCTTCAAAAATTGATAGCTATTGCTCTTCATTGAAAGAATCGGCCAAAAGAAGATTGGATTCTATGGCTGGAAATTATTTATAATCAATTATTTTAGGAGTTATGAAGTAATTAAAGAAAACTTCAACGATTTTTGTTCGAGTCTTAATCTATAGCTTATTGTTGTGAATCACTATAGTGTTCATTCAAATTCAGTTCAATTAAAAGCTAAATAAATACTGAACGAGAGCTGACACGAGCTTTCTTTAACTTTAAATCTATTTTGAGTGAACGCGATTCACAACAATACGTGTGAGAAAAAGATTCAAATGATTCATTTTTGACTTATTAGTAAAGTTACTAAATATTAATATATAGTTTTTGATGATTTAATTAAATTGATGATATTTTGACAGCTAATCGCTATTATAGTCGCATCATTTCTGAAGATTGTGGACATTCCAACTTAACAATTTGATTCAAAAACTCAAATAAAATTCATATTAATAATAATTAAAAATATTTTTGCGTCTAATAATTCATTTTATTTGCAATCAACTTAAATACAGAATATTTGTCTTGAATAATAAAACTAACTTATAAATAAAGTGTCTTTTATTTGCTCTGTCCCTCAATTAAAGTTTACATTTTATACATATTTTATTCAATAACTGATCGAATCTAGAAAGCGATGATTAAGATTTGCTTTATTTATTTTGAAAAACACTTCATATGTTAAGTACATTCATAGTCTTGGCTGAAGTCATCTATAATTTTTAGCTCTAACCGACAATTCGACTATTTTCAGAAAATAAGCCACAATTATGAGCATAATCTATGAAGAGAAAGAGATCATAAGTACATGATTGAAAAAAAATCATTCATAAGAGACCTCATAAGCGCGTGTATAATTGAAAATAAATATTTTCCAACAATAAAATCCAATGTTTTGTTGACCAACTCTTTCAATCAAGCATAACATCTGAATAAAAGTAAAAATAAATTATAATTTTCTTAATATTGAAAAATCTTTTTAAAAACCTTCAACTTTTGTGAAGTATTTGTATTCTTATGTCTATTCGTGAAAAATAATTTATTGAGTAATTTATAAGTTTTATTCGCTTCAGAAGCTATTGAAGACGAGGTGTTTATTAAACTTAACAATAAAAGAGCGCAAAAACTTAGTCCATACGAGAGAAATATTTTGAGAATAAAATTAATTTCTCCGAACAATACTTGAAAAAGCGATGCATTTATCAAAGTTACGAATAGTGCCAAAACCCAAAAGAGATATTTAGACCAAAATATATTATTGTATTGAATGATCTCAATGTAAAGTGTATTCAATGATTTGAAAATAGTTTCGAGAATTTGATCGTTTATTATTCTAATTGAATGAATTTTATTGATGATTTGATTGTTGATATTTTTCAATCGCAATTTTAAATAACAGCAAATTATGTAAAAGTACGACATTTGGTAGACATGAAACTTAGTTGTGTAATGAGAAGATATGGTGTATAATAAACTCCATGGAATAACACATAAAATAATCTGATTGATAGAGCAGTTGATAGCTATCGGAAGTGATGACAGAATAAGTGCTGCGAAATCTATTGAAATAGATGTGAATTTAGAGAAATTGAACAATAACTTCGACCTTTTCATTAAGGCGTTTATATCTTCTTCATTCATAAGACCAACACTTTTAGGTGAAACCAAACCCGACATCATTTCAAAGACATTGAGATCTGAAGGCTTAATGTCATAATAATAGTTACAATAATGAAGTATTTGCGAAATTATAGCTAAAAGATAGTATAGAATTAGAGCTACATTAAGATGATATCTGCCATTCAAAAAGTGAGGCCAATCTCCTAAATAAATGAAATAATTTTCTTCATATTCTGGTAAAAGCAGAGCTATGATACTTCTGGACATATTCAATGAGTTCACTATCAATATGAATAACGGATTATAATATTTGGTCCGTTTTTGTGAGTTTGACTGAAAATGAGATAAACCAATACTATATAAATGATTTCCAGCGGATTCGATAACTTTATCTTCAGATAAAAGTACGTTTGGGTTAAAACTATTAAATCTTCCATTATTTACAAATTTTCCAAATATTTGCTCCATATCTGAGGTTTATTTGTCATCTAATAGTTTCTGATTCAAAGATAAAAATGACAGAAATAGTCTTTTTAAGTCAACAATTTTTGCTTAATGTGATCATAAAATATATGGTTTATAAATTATTGTTATATGAATAGCTTTTTTGAATAATGTTCAATATAGTCATTTTTATGACTTGACCCAAATTAGATAATTTTCAATTCAATCTATGAATTAAGTCTTAAAAAATATGACTTTCAAGCAAAATTCAAAGAATGACACAATAAGCTGAAAATTTTCATTTCATATGTATTTTATGAACAGATAAAATAACGACTATCTCATGATAAAATATCAATACTTGTTATTTATTTAGCACAAGTATTGATTTTTAAAGTCATTAAAATGTAGTCATTCGTGTCTAAAATTTTTTTGAAGTGTACAGTAAAACCTGTGTGGGTAAAAAAAGTGGTCGTTTAACTAATTTGAATTACTTTTGACCTAAAATATTGATACAGAAAACTTTTATTCACCGAATGAGTATCAATATTAGAACTGAAAATGAGATTAATTTCCTGATAGGCTTGTGATTGAAATTTGTTCACAAATTATATATTATTATTCAATGAAACCCAAAATGAATTAAGAAATAAAAGCACACCAGACAAGTATAATTTTAAGAAATAATATCATTACTTATTTCCATACACTCCAAAATCTATATAAATATTAATTTAAGAGCCTTTTGAAAATTAAAAAATTGAAATTCGTGATGATTTAATAAGAAGTGATCGCATATCGATACTGTCGTGTCAATTGAAAATAGTGGTCGCGGTCGCATAGCTCAGGTGTCGCTATACATTGAAAATAGCAGTGTGTGTCCGATTTTGTGGTCTTTCCTCAAGTGGTCGCGAACACAAGTTTTACTGTATTTTCATGATGATGCTGACAAGTTATTAGAAACAATATTAATGCACATAACTATAAATAATGTTTTAATTGCTTTGAATAAAATAATTTTTGATTGCATAAAATTTCTTAATAGCATTATAGATTTTTTTAAAATCGAACTTTTCTTTTTAAACATTTACTGCATGTATTTTTTGCAGCAAAAAATCTATTTCATAGGATGTGATGCATTCAACATTAGGTTAACTGAAATATAAAAGACTCAGAAAATACTTCTAATCAATGGATGGACTGATTTCTCTATTCAATTGAAAGCACTTATAACTAAATTATGAGCCATAATAATTGAGAAAAAATTGACAAAAGTTTATTGAAGTTTCCTTAAGAAAAAATGTTTAAGTGAAATAAAAAAAATTTCAAATATATTCAAAGATTAAAACTTCAAATTATTCAAAGATTCAATTAATTCATAAAATTCTTTGAATTGAAAGCATACCCAATAAGTACTTCATTTCATTGTTTTAAAATTTTTTCATTTATTAGGCATTTAGAAGTTTTAAAAATTATTTTTCATCTATAATACAGTATTAATAATAGGATGAATAAACGAAAAATTCACAGAAAATATATTTCAAACTTCTGCTAAAAACTAAATTAGAAAAGTCTTCGGCAACTGAACAACAAAACCACAGGAAAAATGGAGTTCATTGACGCTACAGAAACCTATGTTTTAATTAATTGATATTATTCTGTGAAATTATACTTGAAGAGTACAGTACTTCAAATCATTGTTTTAAAAAAAAGAGTTTTCATTTGTTAGGCATTTAAAAGTTTTTGAAATTTATTTCCATCAATAATACAGTATCAATAATAAAGAGAAAAAATTAAAAAAATTATTAGACAACAGATTTCAAACTTATGCCAAAAACTGAATCAGAAAAATCTTCTACTACTGAACAACTGAATAGAAAAAATGGTACTAAATTTTAATTTTCAAAATGTTGAATGAATATGATGGCCACCACATCATCCAAAAGAATAGGTTTTACATGCAATAGATGATAGATTAATAGTTTTGGCCAATAGTAACAAAGTTGATCCGTTAATTAAACTGCAATTGGCATATGAAATGGCTCAAAAAATATTAGGTGCTATTCTTTACGACCAAAAGGTACAAGAAAATGAGCTGATCTCCACATTTTGTGGAAGAATAGATAATGTATTGAGACATTTAGTCAGAAAATGGCGAGAGTTCGTAGAATCTTGTCAAGCTATACCTGATGTATCTGATTGGATTGCTCACGAAGACATTGATTTGAATTTTATAAGTCTAAAGAACAGATCTTATAATGAATTTTGCAACCAATTCAATCAAAATATGCATAGCTTTATATCAGATTTATATGAAGAAAATAGGGTGACCACACGTCCAGATTTGAGCTGGACGGTCCAGATTTCAGCTATTCTGTCCTTTTTTATTATAAGGGTTCACTCTTTGCTATTGACGAAAATCTAAAAAATTATACCTTGGTCCCCCCTTTAAGATTTTTTTTGTCCAGATTTGCGGCTTCCCAGATGTGGTCACCCTAGAAGAAAATATCAGAAACAGCTTTGGGAGCCTTAACATGTTTACACATCACAAAATTAACACGACACAGAAGTTAATCTATAATTATTTTTGTCTTAAATTAAAGGATCGATTATTTTTCAAATCAGTTTTAGCCATAGCTATGGCTTCTTCATAAGTAGGAAGTTGAGGATCATTATTATCCCCAGTAAAGCTTGAAACATCATAAGAAGGTAATGATGAAATAGATGAAGATCGAGGATGAATGACATCGACCAGAGCTCCAACACGAGAGTTACGTGAATCAGCGGATTCCATATTATCTCTTAATTCTAAGACAAGAAGAGATCCAACATGAGAGTTCTGATGTCCGAAAACCTCTTCGTCTATCATTGACAAAGTTGTCACACCAGTTGCAATATACAGCTGAGGCTCATTTTTATCTCCAGGAAAGCTTAACACTTCATAAGAAGGTAATGAAGTCATATCGACAAACGTCTCGTGTTGAAAGTTACGAGAATATTTTATCTTGATTCTACGACACCATCTTAATGACACCAGAGGTTTGATTTTTTTCACGTCTTTGTCTATCGACACCAGTTTCTAACTCTCTGGACTTCTAACTTCTAACTCACTATTATAACTATGAAAAAGATAGTATTCGCGACGATCGCAATCACTATCTTAATATAATCAGAATTTCTTGTATTATTTTTTTGATTTGTATAATGTGTTCGGTTTACTTTTAAAGCTGAAAAAAATATTCAAATAAATTTTTTATCAATAACATTGTATTGCAAAATGAGAAACTTAGAATCTGAACTTAAAATGCATTTGCTATTAAAGATAAATGGAAATGATTTAAAATTAAAATTCAGATTTTCAATATCTATTTTAATGAAAAGTCATAACAATCTCATAAGCGCCTACGCATATCTCCTTTGATTTTTGTTCAAATTACATATACAAATTTTATTTCAAGAATCTATTAATTCATCATAAATTCACTAATGGGACTGAAGCACATGCTCTTGTTTGCTATATTTTTTCAAAGCTAGATATTGATCGGTCAATATTATGCATTTTTATACTTAAAAGTCTATTCGTAATTCAGGACAAAAGTGAAGGATCTATGCGTAGCGCTTTCGAGATTGTCTTGACTTTACACAATTTACCACTTAATTTCTTTCTGTTATTACCTTTACATTTTCGTTTCTTCACATTATACTTAAATGGATTTCAACAATTGCCTTTTGAAGAGATGCAGTCCATATTCTCATCAATAATTCTACATTCAATATCTGTATCACAATTAGATCCAAATATTTTGTCACTTAATACACATTTATCGATATTTTGTTTCAGGATCACAATGAGAATTCAAATCCCAGTCAACACATTGTTGCGTATCATTACATAAATATTTGCTGACATATACACTATGACACTCTTTTTGGACAATTAATCTGTAATCTTTATGACATTAACATTCCCCCCAATTTGTTGACCAGTTTAGCTGTGTTTGAGTGTAATATCAATATATGTGTGAAGAGGATAAAGAGGAAACTTAGACCTAAAAAATGTGAGGTTTCGAAATCTTTCCGCACTTTATTTAAGAATGTTCAATAAATCTATTTATAATTTGCATGTAATTGAAGTGTGAAATAAATAAAAAACTTATTACTGGACCACTCAGTGTTGCAATAGTTTCCTATTTCTCTCATTCACACTTCTGAAACAAAAATTAAAGACATTTACAATCTCATTAACATAATTAATCTCAAAATTTAATGAGATTCTATTGTTAATTTCCATCAATTCGTCTTTAAACCATTTTTTAAGAATTTTAATATCATTGAGTTCGTGGTTTTTTGCATCATAACAAACAGCATTGGATGTCTTCAAACACTGAGCTGAGTGAATATTTCTTGATCTAAATCTCTATAATCAAGATATGGGGTCAATGATGATAAAAGAATAGGATAATCAGGTTTACATTGACATAACCCAATAGTTTTTTACACTCAATAAACTTATTGAATGGACAACCATTTGAGTATAAGGTATCATTACATCTAAATTTTAATATTTTATCGCATTTAATAGAAGTAAACTTAATTAAAAAGTAAATTATCAGTGATGATAATCCTATAAAAGATATTTGACATGTTTGATTAAATAGCATATTTAGACACGGTATACTAAATTAATTTTTCATCATATCATTTCAATATTTTTAGTTGAGTGACTCAGTTTGTTTTGATTCGCCATAAAAGAACTAAATTTAACTCTCTTGCTATTGAGAACTTTCATCAAAGGTTAAGTTTTGAAACTACCAGCGCTCTCAGTTATTCTATGTATAAAGCATTAATGTAATAATTTAATTATAACAACAAATTTTAACTTTAACTTTAACTTAATAATAACAAATAATTTTAACTTTTCTCTATAATTAACAAATTGAACAACAATCAAATTTTCATTATTGAAGACACACACGGAAGGACAGACACTACAAAATTAGTAGTGTAGATAATAATAAACAGCTCATTGTATGCTTAAATTTTTTGTTTAAAAAAATTTCATTTATTTCACTCGTAGTTTAAACAATATTTTAAAATTGAATTGAAATTAATCATTAATTTAATTTTAAATTAGATTTTCAGATTTTTTGCATTCATTTTGTTTTTCTGAACAGCAATCGATTTTAGTCTGTATTGACAGCAAGACTAACAATATAAAAATTGTGCTTTTACCATAAATTTAAACTTTGCAGGTTTTTTAGTATCACAGATGAGTTTAATGGATAAAATGATGTGTTTCCCATAAATTGCCATTAAAAATAATAGGAAAAACAAGTTCTGCACAGTTTTTAGTTTATTCTCGGAAAATAATTGCCTCAATTCATTAACATAATAAAAATTAAAAATAAAAGCATTTAACACAAGTTATATATATATTGGCTCTCGTAGTTGAGGCGAAGGTGACCAACCTCCTACTTTAGACGGGGAAATTCCTTTATCGATGGATTAATAACTGAAACTCTGTCAGACTCTTAAATGGACGCTTATTTGCACAGGTTTAGAAAATTATGCATAAATTGAAAAGATTGAATTCGAAATTCAGAATAAACATCATTGATTCACTTCGCAGATGCACAGGCAATCATTGGAAAATGAATGAAAAATTTAGTTTCAACTCTCAATGCATTAACTGAAATTCTATAGTTTTTGCGTAAAAGAAACAATAAAATAAATTAAAAAATTGCGCATCTACCTTATATATGTCAACTTTTGAGAAGAGCTTGAATTGGTCACCCTAGTCCTTTTTGTAAGTCATATTACAGTTTACATTTAACAGTTATAAATTGAATAAAAATTGGAAAAGAATGAAATATTTGAAATATACTTGCATGAGAATAATGTATACGTGTATGTTATCTGTTCTTATTCTATGTTTAGCAATAGAACTATCGTTGTCCTTTGCGAACAGTGCAACAAGTCCACATGTTTTTGGTCAAAACTTGACAAAACTTAATTTAACTGAATTTCAGTGCCTTACATATAGGGGAGAACCTGGACTTTGTCTGAAAGAAAATCTATGCAATAACCTTAACAAAAGCGAAACCACCATTTGTAGTGATGGCAAAACTATGTGCTGTCCGCTATCTCAAAAACAGTCAGCAGAAATTGATGAAATAAATTCTGATCCCATTTCTTCAGTTTGTAAGCATATAAAATCAATTCATTAAATATGTTAAAAAATTGTTGTTAATTCAATACTGTATATTAGATTGTGGAGTTCGACCCAAAAATAGCGATTTGGGTCTCATATTTGGCGGCACAAGAGCTACCGCTAATTCCTATCCCTGGGCAGCAGCTTTATATTTTAATTCAGAATATATTTGCGGCGCCACTATTATCAGTGAGAGCTGGGTCTTAAGTGCTGCTCATTGTATACTTGAGAGTTCTCCTGATAATTATCAAATACGAGTGGGTGCGCACAATCTGAGTGATTCGGGATATTTAGTTGATGTGGGATCTGTGATAGTTCATGAACTTTTTGACTACAAATGGAAACAAAATGATATATCTCTTTTGAAATTAAAGTATTCGCTCAATTTTTTAGAGGATAGAAATATAGCGCCTGTGTGTCTGCCAACGAAACAAATGGATGAAAATGGAAATGTAGGACAAATGTCTACTATTGTTGGGTGGGGTACTTTGCAGAACTGGGGAACAGAAGAGGATACATTACGGCAGGTTCATGTTCCGATTATAAGCAATAATGATTGCATTCAAAGTTATACAGAGGATGGCATAGAGTGAGCTATTTTAAAGTTGAATAAATTTTTGTTGAAATTACATTTGGCATTAAAGCCAAGATTCTATAAGCTATATTAATTAAATTTTGAGGCAATTCTCTCTATGCCTAATGAGGCGCTCGTTCTTAAAATGTCCTTAACAGTGTTATTCCAAAGTCTTCTTTTCTACGCAATTGAACAATAAATCGGTGCAGCATCAGAACTCTTCGTGATCCATAAATCTTTCCAAATGATCTTCATTTCTTTTTTTTATGAACTATTTAGTTACCTTTAACACTTGTGATGGCGCAGAATTCAGGTGGAACAAATATTTACCGTTGAGGTCCAAATTTTTATCTTCTTTAACCAGAAAACTCTTTAAACCTTCTTTGTTGTAGTACAGGTGTATATCTTAATAAGTTCCACAAAACGGAATCTTGTAATACTATCCTGAATCCATCCGAGTGAGACTCTCTTATACCTGTACGAATTCCCCAAATCTCCGACCCAAGCCTGCCCGACATGTTTGGCTTCTTGGCCGCAACCTGAAGAGCTCAAATGAGTCAAGACACGGCCCTCAACGAGTCACATTTTATTCTTCCCAAATTTGTTTTTTTAAAATTAAGGACTCTTTACACTTTAAAATTATACCTTATTTAACTTAATAGAGCTGAGAATAAAAAAGTTATCACAATTTGAAAATGGCCGTAAACACTCTTTGTCATCCTCTGTAATTCAAGAATGATAACAAAGAACCAGTTGTGCGCCGGATATAAAGAAGGTGGAAAAGACGCGTGTCAGGTATGGGTTAATAGTATTGCATAGAATGTGTTTAAATGGGTTTATCAAAAAATATCAATAAATTTCGAATTGAAGGGGGACTCTGGAGGCTCGCTATGTATCCAGATGGATAATAGATACTATCAAATGGGTATTATCTCGTGGGGAAGAGGTTGTGGTGAACCGAATTTTCCAGGCGTTTTCACCCGAGTTTCCCAATATGTTGATTGGATTTCTCAGAATACAAAAAATCATTAAATATATTATGTTTAAATTCACTGACTTTGTGAAAATTTCTGTTAAAATACATCTTAAAGTTATGAAAAATTAAAGAAGATTAAAAAAGTAAAAGACTTTATCCTTTATCCTCTCTTTATCCTTAGTATAAAGCACTTTATTGATTTGTGAATAATAAAAATACTTTTTACAATCTTTTCGTATGCAAAGTTATTGTTGAAATATTTTTCAAACTATTAGAAATGAGAAATACAAATCTGATTGAAAAATATAGTTAAATAGTATGCATTTTTCCTCATATTTTTTCATAGCAATACAATGAAATTTTTTAACAAAATATCACTTTTTATACGAGAATAAGCTTTTTTAACATTTGATTAAATATATTAAATTTTTTATATAAATTTTTTTACTAGTAGTTAAATAAGATATTCTCTTCAACAAAAGAAATGCTAAGAAAAGAAACAAAAGAAGAGAATATACAGAGTGTTCCAAATTAAATGCATCATAGGAAAATTTACAAGTTTTTTGAAAGAAAGTTTCAAAAAATTTCTTTTGTGTTTTTTCCACGTTTTGAGCATTTTTAAAAATTTTGAAACTTTGAAAAAATTCGCTATTGAAAAAAACTTGAAAATATAATTTTCCTCAACAAAACGTGGAAAAACACAAAAAAAATTTGAAATTTTCATTCAAAAAACTTGTAAATTTTTCTATGATGCGTTGAATTTGGAACACCCTGTATCTTAAATAAACAGTAGGTTTTAATAAGTAAAAATTCAAAAAGATCTGTTATATGAAAATAAGATCCTAAAACTACTAGGCATCTCATATATTGTTCATTTCAGGCATTGAAATAATTTTTATTGAGGAAGAATGAATATTCCTCTGGAAAATTTCAAGAGCTTCTATGAGAATTAGCGATAAAATATCAAATAGCTAAATCATTCTACAGTGTGGTACAGAATTCAGGAACATAAACATATATTCGTGTTGTGTAATTTACATTTGATACTTGATTACAATTTCAACAAGCTTCAATTATTTTCCTATGTATTTTTGCTTTTTATAAAATTCAATGTTTTTTCGATATGAATAAACAACAATTTAAAATGAAATAATTGGGAAACAATTGAAGCTATATACTTATTGAAATTGTAATCAAATATCAATATCAGTATAATATCTTGAAAGAGCTTATAAAAAGCGTTCGTTTGATGGCGATTTGAAGATTTTCAGTCTTAGAATAACAATGTCACAGCCCATCAAAAATTCTAGTTTTTGAAGTTTGAGGTACTGTCACTTCAAAGTTAAGAGTTTTCCAGCCAAACAAAAATAAACATATCCATTAATTTTTTGAGTATTTTCAATATTTTTCATCAGAATTCAAAAATTCTCATCCAGTTTTTCTGAGCAAATTGCCTGTATCCATTGATAAACCGTTCCGCAGCGGATCAAATCTCTCAGGTCAAAAGTTCCGTCCCAGCCAATGATTTATTCAAAAAAATTTTCATTAAAATTCATTAATGTTTAGTGGCTGGAAAATCTCAGAAAACAGTTATAGCCATTTATGACAACGACTGTACAAAGTGGGTAAATAAAACTCTTAATTTATTTTCAATGTCAAGCTTTTGGTGAAAATAAAAGCCTTAAACTACAAGCGCACTCCGTTATTCTATCTTTAAAACATATTGATTTACTTCATGTATTTGTTTTTCCCATCAATAAATCATTAGTACAAGAATTATGAAAATTAATCACTTAAAAGGTTTAGCGAAAAAGTTGTTAAACCAAAAGTATTCAATGTTTATTCAGCAACATTAATTTTTCTTTACAAAATCTAAACTTATAAACAGCGTTGACACCCACCCATTTTTCATCCGGACAGTCTGATTTTCGGAAATTTTGTATGGCATCTGATGCTTTTAATGCTAATTATATTTAAATTATATCTTATAATAGAAAGCTTATAATGAAATATAGATGAATGTTATTTTGAATATTTTACTTTATCAGCTTTAAATTAATCGCTTGCACTTTATTTTTCTTAATGCTAAAATATTTTTCAAAAATAGATATAACTTATTTAACGATTTTGAGGAAAATATAGCTTTATGTAGAATTAGACTATCGTATGACAAACATTCATTAATTTAAGTGGCGAACACTCACAACTTACATATGTTTATTTACTCAAAATTTCAAAAGAATATTTGGAAATTTGTTGACACACATTCAGTGTTATATTTAAATGAATTTGTTCTTCATATATAAAAGCCTTTTACACATATCATGAAAATTAATAAATTAATAAGATTAATATAAAACTTGTGGAGCAAAATAATCCTAAGTTCACCTTTAGGGACGAAAATTTTTTTTATCAAGAACTCTATACTTAATAAAGAAAGTATTACTCGTTCAAAAACTTCTAATGAGAAAAGCGAAAATCAATTATAAAATGAAGTAACGGATGTAAAAATGGGTAAAATATTTAAATATATTTTCTTCTCATTTTGTATGACTGGATGTTTATTTCAAATTTACGAAATTTCTAAAATATATCTATCATTCGAAACAACAAATAGTGTTAAATATGAGAAAGAAGTGAAGATATCATTGTCTGCTATTACTATTTGTAGTGATAAAACGCATTTTATTAAAGATGAAATTTATCGGAAAATATTTTTAAACTCAACAAAGAAAGTAATTTCCAAAGAACATAAAATAAAAATTAATAAATATTTGGATGGTTTGAGTATTAAAGATCATTTCAATGCTTTATATTCTGTTGAAGAAATTTCAGGGCTCTTCTGTTCTGCTTTAAGTACAATAGCTTTGAATGACTCGAAAGAGTATGTAAAATGTGAAAACATATCTCCAATCAGAATATCAATAAGTTATGGCCACTTCTGTTTCACATTATTCTCACAACTCAATGAAGAACCTGATGATCAATACCTAATTGATTATGATGTAAATACGAGAAACGCTTACAGCTTTCTAATAAACATTACTTTACTTACTGAGAGTGAATTTATTTTTCTGTATTTTCATTCGAGAAGTGAATTCATTTATGATAACTTGAATCCAAATAATTTGCAAATAAATAAGAAAAGTCACGACAACACAGATGCATATCATATATTCTTATATTATCACAAATCTGAAGTCCAACTTATGCCTAAACCATATGAAACTTCATGTTTTGATTATAAATCAGAGGGGTTTCACTCGAGAGCTGATTGTATTTATAGATGTAAAGTTCATAATTATAAGAAAAAATTTAATAAATGGCCCAGAATTTATCGAACATATGAATTGAAGAGTGATTTTTTGATAGACTCGAACATAGATAATAGCTGGGACCCGATTATCAGTCAAAATTGTAGTAAAATTTGCGGACAGAATAATGATTGCGTTAATGAGTATTTTACTATCTCTGAACAAATAGTCAGAATTCCTATTATTGGTCATATATCACAAGGATTTCGAATTTTAGTTTTCCCTCCGAAAACACCTAATCTTGTAATCACTCATTTGCCTAAAATTCAAATCGAAGAATTCATTTGTTTGATAGCAAGTATTGTTAGTCTTTGGTTTGGTTTCTCTGTATTCATGTTAACTGATGTTTGTTTATTAATTGCCGGAAATGTGATTAATCACGTGAATAGAAATTCTGTGAAAATGATATTTTCTTTGATTGAACCGACATTCCATTTATCGATATTTCAAAATAAACGTATAAAAAATAACATAATTCATGTGACATAAGGCAGTAATATTAATACATTTTTGTTGAACAAATATCCGACTCTATAATAACATGGTTTCTCTTGTTGGTGGAGTAATAACTCAAACATTGTTGCGTATTATTACATATTATATCACAATTTATACCTGAGTTATATGCGAGCAAATTAATTAATAAAATAATTCATAAATTATTAGGTCAAATCTTGAATAAAATATTGCGTAACATATTCTGATTAATTATAGACTAATTCATTTCATTGAATTATAATAGTTTTTAAGTTAAAATGATATAAACATCAATAAATTTCAAAATTAATAAATTATTCTCTGAATTGCATTATTGTAACGCAAATTTATTAGTTTTTAAAATACAAGAAAGAAATTGGATTGATATAACAGCTGAAAAGTCATTAACTCTAATGGAAAAATCTCCTCAAAATAATGGAATAAAGTATATTATCTTTATCAAAGCGGAAGCAACATAACTATTTACTCAAATACATTAAAGATATTTAATTAGATTAAAATTTGTTATCATCAGGAAGTTTATAATAAACATCGAATATATTATATGGTTCTCTCATTGAAAAAGAAATGTATTGTTTTATAAATGAATTGATGATTTGAACAATAGAAATGCAATAACAAATCTTTCATCAAATAATAATCAATAAAAAATAGCAGAACTCTAAAGCAATAACAAAGCTGTAATATTATCTTCAAAATATGTTTTTGTAAGTATTTTAAAAATTCTTTTCTAGTATTGAGATTTATGTTGTACAGAAAATAATTTTTTCTTCAAGTTTATCTTCTTAGAAAACTTTTCACAAAACATTTATTGAAAAATGGATTATTGAAAATCAAAAATAATTGAAAAGTTTTAAATAATTAATGAATTAATAATAAAATATTTTAGATTACAATATGTTTTCTTACAATTTATTGAGGAAGAAGCTCAAATTCAATTCATTGCAGTAAAAATCAGTTGTGTTTTTATTGTAAAGTGTTGGGGGTAAGGGTCTGAAAATCACCTGAAGCAGAGTACGCACTATGTGTATGAGCCTTAATGAATGACGAGTTATAACAATTTATGTTATGAATTAGTGTTTCATAAGCGTTTCACTCGATATCAAAATTAAGTACGACAGCAGCCGTAAACAACTGATGGATAGCTGGTTGTCAAGGATTCGGGGTTGTATTCCTATTTTATTATTGTGTTATTATTTATATAGATATTCACATAGTTATATTAATAGTCCCTTGTATACATTATTCACGCATCAGTTACTATCGGTGCTTAATTTTGATATCGAGTTGATTTCATTTCGAGTTTTGCGAATGGACCACAAAAAGAAGAGTAGTAATAATAAATAAGCGGTGGACTCCAGGAGTCAATGAATGATATAATTGAATTCGAGTTATTGAACTTATTATCGCTTAAATCCAATGTTTGGTTATAATTTATATTGAAACAAATAACATTTGCACTCATGGCTCAATTCTTGAACAACTTTGAAAGTATACTATTTAACTAAAATTTTAGATTTTAAGATTCAATTTTAAAATTTTGAGAATATTTTAGGCTTTACATTCACTTTTTCAACTCATTCCATAATTATATTCTGAGTAAAGTAAAAATAAGTTCCGTATATTTTTTGATAAACTAGTTTTGAAATGCTTAAATGATTTGTATTTATTGCAACTTTTTACAAATAATAATTCAGTATTTTATACTGAAACACAATTCTCATAAGTTTACAAAAACATATTTCATTAACAAAGCTTATGATTCTATTTATATCTTTCAGTTATGTCCTAAATAGGGAAAAGAATCTGAATTCCATTCCCATTTTACACGGGAATGGGAATGTAGTCGAAATTTGTTCTGAAAGGATTGAAATAATTTTCTAATTTTTTCTAAAGTTACTTTTATTCATAAAACTTTCTCTTCTACATAATTATAATTAATAATAATTTATGCAAATTTTCATGTGAAAGTCCAAAGGGTTTTCTAATATTCTAACCTTTTAAAAAAATACGAGATTTTAAATTAAAAATCTTTATCAATAGATGAAATTAATTTTCAAACACATGTGAATAATTTCAATATATAATTTTAAGCATTTGTTTGCTTTTTAAATAATATTAGTATTTAGATCGTATTTTTAAGCTGTTTTTTACAAAAATAAATAAA
>JAQFZT010001030.1:0-17837 GCA_034696325.1 Camisiidae sp.
CCAATCACTTGATTCAAGACAAGAGTTCCAATCACTTGATTCAAGACAAGAGTTCCAATCACTTCTAATCCCCACATCGATCGAGTCATTCTTGCTTTTCTCTAATCATTTTGTTCTTTCTCTTTCGGATTCTAATATTTTTCTGCCTATCATTTCATCCTTTAAGTTGACAGCACTTCTGATCACTATTTTTCAAATCATAGATTCTGTGGGAAAAGTTTTTGATCAGTTGTTGTCCTATTAATTATAGAAAGTAGTTTCAAACCTTTTCTAACGAATCGATTCTTCAAAAACCAAATTAGAATTGCAATAATCAATATCTGCAACAATAAATTAAATACATTTCTGGAGAATAAATAGAAGATTAAAATTCCGCCAAATATGAGAGCTATTGGGAGGACAACAGGAACAGATGATAATGAAAACAGAGACCACAATGACATGTCTTTGAAACTATTGTTGCAAATCTCGCGCTATGCTTAATGAGTAGTTCCAGAGGAAGTCATTAAAATCCTATATAATCCTCGTTAACAATTGAAAATTTAAAGTTTGATTTAATCAAATTATTTAAATATGGGCTAACTTTTGACAATTAGAGTTCGAGTCAATAGAAATAGTAATCTAATGAATGCAATCTATTTTCTAGTGATTTTTTTCAAGAAAATTTTCACTAATTTTTGAAACACGATATTTGAATGGCTCATTACAAACTTGAAACCTAATTATCCAAACCATCAAAAAGAAAGAACTGCTTCTAATAGTAATACACTTTAAAATATGACCTAAACCTAAATAAAGTAAAGCCAAAAATCATCATTTCCGGGATCTCATAATCGCTTATTGTAATCCTTATTGTAAATACTGTTGAGCTTAGATTTGTTTCCCGATTATTTTAAAAATCATGGAATTCCCGAAAATTGAGGCCTTAATTATAGCTTTTAAGTGTATTCTTGAGAAACACTCAATTCTAATCCTTTCGCACCTCAATAGAGTCATTTGACAATAATTGTAAAATTTCAAAAGTTGTTCAATACTTGAACTGAAGCTAAATAAGAGTCAATCAAGTAAAAGATAATCAAATATTTGATTTGTCTTATCATTTATAGCGATTTAATGGTTAGTTATAAAGATAATCAGTTCCTTCTCTTACACTTTAAGTTTTATAACTTTCTAGAATTTTATTCACATATAAAAGTCTTTCAGAACCTATTAATGGGTTTGATATGCTTTAAATGGTTTTTTATTATAATTAAAAGTACCTCAAGTTAATAATTTGAAACATTTTTAAAATAAGAAACTTTTGAAAATAAAACTTTTCTAAGTTTTCAATATATTATGGATTTTAAAGCTAACATAAAATTGTTATCTAATCAATATTTGTGATAATACAAAATTGATAATACAATAAAATATAGTAATGAATCATTTTGTTATCCACTTTATTGTTAATTTCAGTAGTGATTAAAACTCCGATTAAATACTTGTAGAATAGCTTTAATTTGAATTTTGTTTCATATAAACTTTCAATGAATGTTAACTTATATGAAATTGTTATTAAATTTAAATTTTGGAAAATTTAGTTAAATATGAGGTTAAGACAAATATCGCAAAATGAAAGTTAAAATAAAACCGGTTTCAAACAAACTCGAAATGAGACCCAATTAACTCGTGAACCAATAAAATAAAGTTTCGCGAAATTCATAGCATTGTTATTACATTTTTATTGAGATGACGAAATCGACGATTATTTCCTTTCATTATTTATTTATAGCTATTATTATTTGAAACATGTTTTTCGGTTTTACACTAAAATTTAAATTAATATAAACTCAAAACATGTTTATGAATCTAACGTTTTAAAGTATAATTATTTATCAAAATTAATAAATAATTTTAGTTAATCTGAAAGTATGGGAGAAATGGATAAAAGAAATGAAGTAAAAGTAGTTGTTTTGGGACCACAAGGTTTACATCCATTTTTTTTATTTTATTTATTTTTATATTAAATATTTACTCAATTTAATTAATAATTAATTAACTGATTGAACTTTAGTAATGATTTCTTGCAATTAATTTAATTGAAAGTTTAATTAATGTTAATAAGTGTGAGTTGAGTGGTCTGTAAAAGCGGTCATTTCATGAACATATGATTCAAATATTTGTTTAATTCAAGATTAACTTAAACTTCTATACAATTGTTTCTTTTCAAATCTAATCCAAAGTGAAGTTCAATTATTCTATTATTTATCGTCACAATTGATAATGTGTTTACTCTTAGTCTTTAGTTTTTTAATCAATAATAAGATATGAAAAGATATGACATTAGATTTGGTGACTATTAATAGATGAATATTTAATATCCATATCTGTGTCATATCGACATGTTTTGCTATTGAATATTCATATGAAATCTCAATTTAATTTATTAGAGAAAAGATTATTCTGAAAATTTAATGACTTTTATTAAAGGTGTGGGAAAGACAAGTCTTGCGATGACATATACGGGTAAAAAGTTTAGCCGAAATATATCACCAACAATTGGTTCATCATATTTTCCTCATAAGATAACAGTACGTGATATAACTCTAAGTCTTGAAATATGGGACACTGCAGGACAGGAGAGGTTCAAATCAATGGCTCCTTTGTATTATAGAAGCTCAAAGGCAGCTATTATTGTATACGATATCACTTCTTATGAAAGTTTTCTTGCTTTAAAAGTATGGGTCAAAGGTATAAATCCATTTCTCACCACTCGATTCAATATTAATCCATTTTTTCTACTTAGAACTTCTCCGAAATGTCGACAATTCGATCATTTTGTGTATTGTCGGTAATAAAACTGATCTTCAAAGCGAACGAATGGTGACTCACGAAAAGGCTGAGTCTTATGCCATGAGTATAAATGCTGACTATTTTGAAACGTCTGCTTTAAATTACACAGGAATTAATGAAGTGTTTTCGTGTATCGCTAATAAATTAATAAGAGTTTGCGATAACAAATGCACTGGTTTTAGCTTTGGAGACAGCTTAGAGTACAGCCAATTTTTGGGCTCTCAAACCAGAATAGATCTCAATAATAGTCAAAATCAAAAGCCTTTCAATTGTTGCAAATGATTATATCAGTAGTTAATCATTAAGAAAACGTTTATAGTCATTATTGACACCAAATCATTTGTAATATATTTTCTGACTTAAATTAGTTAATAATTTTGACAACTATTTTTTGAGACTATTTTATAAAAATGATTTTCTACGAACAAATTCAATGTTTCAAACAAAACATACATGACATGATGACTAAGTTTTAGATTTTGAACATTTCTCAATCTAACTGCATATCAAGATTCTTAAAAACTGTTTTACAATTTAAACAACAGTTCATCTATTTTTAGACAAATTTTAAAAGACGATAGCATTCAAATAAATTTATAAAATACACAATGAATTTGATCTCTAATCACTATTTATGTACCAAAATTACAATATTTCTTAATCATACAATTTTGCAAATAAAAGTCTTTGATATTTAAAATACTCTCTTATAATGTCTTAATAAAAATAATATTAAGTCAATTTCAACAGATTATGAAAAGATCCAAATAATTGAAATCTATAAACAGTTATAATAACTTGAAATGTGTTGAACAAGTGTTGAATTAAATGGAAAATAAAAGTTTCATGATTTCAATTTTGCGGTCTTTTTACTAAAATTGCAACAAAAATTGCAACAAATAAACACGTATTTTATGAACTACTCATAAATTTGTTTACTTTCAAGTTGTAGTGACTTTTGATAAGTTTGTGATTTTAGTTTAGATTTACTAATGATTAATAACTTGTAATTTCTGTAATGAATTAAACTATAATTGAGAAGAAGTTTGAATATAAGCTATAGAGAGATGTCTACTAAAAGTGATTCAGTAGTTAAGGACTCATTGTATGAATTGATAGGTTTCGTGGATAAGTCGACCATTAAATTCATAACTCATTTGATACAAAAGTCTGAAGATATTAATCAATTCAAAGATAAAGTGCAAAAAGCGTTGGGAAGCGATGGAAGTGATGGTCAACAAAAAATTGATGTCTTCTCCCAAAGATTGTGGAGTGAATTTCGAGAAAATAAAAGTTCGAAAAAAAGAAAATTTCGCGAACGAATTGATGACGACTTTGAAGAAGATTTTAGTAATGATTACAACATTTCGAATAAAGCAGAAAATTCGAAGCAAATCAAGGAATCCATTAATAGTGAAGATTCAATGGATTCCGAAGAAGAACAAAGAGTTAAGGATTTGAAAGAAAGGGACGAATTCTCTGCACGTCTTAAAGAGAAAGATAAGAATAAAACACGAAATATTGCGGTTAAAAGTGATAAGAAGTCTTTCGAAGAGGCGGCCAAACGACTCAAACTCGAAGCCGAAGACAGGAAAAAGATTGTTCCACACCTTAGAGTCGAGTCCAGACGTCTTTATTTGGAGAAAAGAAAAGACGACAAATTGGCTTTACTTGAAGGTGACATCGCTGACGAAGAATACCTTTTCAATGACGTGAGTCTGACTGAAACCGAAAAGGCATCGCTTGAGTACAGGAAAAAGATTCTCAATTTGGCGAAAGAGCACGACAAGGCTCGAGATCTGGAGAAAGTTCAGAGATATCACATTCCAAAAGAAGATGAAGAACAACAATATGTAGAAGTGGATGACGTGGAGAAAGCGCCAAACGCTGAACAGAGGAAATGGGAAGAAGAGAGACTGGGAATCGCTAAATTGAGATTTGGAGCCAAAGACTCAACCAATAGGTCTCAAAACAACTATGACCTTATAGTTGACGCAGAAATCGAATTCGTTCAGTCTCTAAGTCTCGACGGAACCAATTTTGAAGATGAGCCCCAAGAAAAAGATGTCTTCACTATAAAACGTCAGACAATCGAAGAAACAAGACGTTCACTACCGATATTCCCGTTTCAAAATGAATTGATTGAAGCCATAACTGATCATCAGGTGTTGATCATTGAGGGCGAGACCGGTTCGGGAAAGACTACACAAATTCCCCAATATTTACACGAAGCCGGATATACAAAAGACAACAAGAAAATAGGTTGTACTCAACCCAGAAGAGTGGCCGCTATGAGTGTCGCCGCTCGAGTCGCAGATGAAATGGGTGTTAAACTCGGGAATGAAGTAGGATATAGTATTCGTTTCGAAGACTGTACGAGTGAACGAACTGTTCTTAAATACATGACAGACGGTATGCTTTTGAGAGAATTCTTGTCAGAACCAGATTTAGCCTCATATTCAGTCATAATTGTTGACGAAGCGCACGAACGCACGCTTCACACAGACGTCCTCTTCGGTCTCGTCAAAGATATCGCTCGTTTTAGACCTGATTTAAAACTATTGATTTCTTCGGCAACACTTGACGCCCAAAAGTTCAGTGAATTTTTTGATGACGCGCCTGTCTTTCGAATCCCGGGCAGACGTTTTCCAGTTGATATCTATTACACGAAAGCACCTGAAGCTGATTATATTGAAGCCTGTGTTGTGACTATTCTTCAAATACATGTCACTCAGCCTTTAGGAGATGTGTTAGTGTTTCTTCCGGGACAGGAAGAGATAGAACAGTGTCAGGAAATACTACAAGAGAGACAAAGAAAGTTAGGCTCAAGAGTTAGAGAACTCTTGATTCGTCCCATTTATTCCAATTTACCGACTGATATGCAGTCACAAGTGTTCGAACCGACTCCGCCCAACTCTAGAAAAGTAGTGCTCGCGACCAATATTGCCGAGACTTCACTGACGATCGATGGCATACTCTATGTTATAGATCCCGGTTATTGTAAACAGAATAGCTTTAATCCTCGCACAGGAATGGAATCTCTAGTAGTGGTTCCAATTTCTAAAGCCAGTGCTAATCAAAGAGCTGGTCGTTCTGGTCGTGTCGCCGCTGGAAAGTGTTTCAGACTATTCACAGCCTGGGCTTATCAGCACGAACTCGAAGATAATACAATTCCTGAAATACAAAGAGTTCATTTGGGAAATGTTGTGCTCACTTTGAAAAGCTTAGGCATTAATGATATCTTGCATTTCGACTTCTTAGACCCTCCGCCTCACGAAACACTAGTATTAGCTTTAGAACAGTTGTACGCTTTGGGAGCACTCAATCATTTGGGAGAATTGACACGACTCGGCCGACGAATGGCTGAATTTCCAGTCGACCCAATGATGTCCAAAACTTTAATTGCATCTGAAAAATATCAATGCAGTGAAGATATTCTCACCATTTCTGCGATGTTGAGTGTCAACGCATCCGTTTTTTATCGTCCGAAAGATAAGGCCATACACGCAGACACTGCCAGAAAAAACTTTTTCTCTATAGGAGGCGATCATCTCATGCTTCTTAATATCTATAATCAATGGTCAGAATCTGGTTATTCCCGCCAGTGGTGTGTCGAAAATTTTATTCAATACAGATCTATGTGTCGGGCGAGAGATGTTCGGGACCAGTTGGAGGGTCTGATGGAAAGAGTAGAAATTGAGATGAAGTCAGATGAAAGCGATCACATCGCTATTCGAAAAGCAATAACTGCCGGATATTTCTATCACACGGCAAGACTTACTAAGACGGCCGGTCAATACAAGACAGTCAAAGGCCAACAAACAGTTCTCATTCATCCCAATTCGTCACTTTTTGAAGAGAAGCCGCGTTGGGTTCTATACCATGAATTAGTTCTCACCACTAAAGAGTATATGAGACAAACCATTGAAATTGAATCGCAATGGCTTTTAGAAGTGGCGCCACATTATTATAAAGATAAGGAAATTGAAGATTCAGTTAATAAAAAGATGCCGAAACAAATCGGAAAATCTAGTAATGATTTAAATAGAGTTTATCCCAAATTGTAAATACATTTCATTTCATTCTATTAAATCATCAGTTTTTCAATTGTTTGATTCATAAATTTTAGAAAATTTATTTGTTTGAGATTTGTTTGAACTCATTTTATACAGTATATTGTTTGAGATGTTGTTTCAACTCAAACTCAAACTCAAACTCAACTCCATCTCAAACTCAATATAAGTTGTTTAGCAGTAATAACTATATAATTGATTTGTTTACTACATGTTTTACCATTTGGATGGTTTGTATGATCTATGTCTGTGTGTGTGAAATACATCTAATTATCACTAGAGCTAATGCTATATATTTGTCAATTTATCCGCATTAGAAACTGAAAAAACAGCTCTACAATAGATAAAAAAAAGTTCAAGTAATAGACTATTAGTCTAGAAATGAGACACAATATTGTTTACATTCAGTTTATTTTTTGGTATAAGTATATAATTATTCAATTAATTAGAATATCTTCTCATTCTTTAACTTCAACAAAATGAGTCTACAATTTAATTGTGTAATTATTTCTCAAATAATTATAAAATTTAAGTCAATTTATTTAAAATGAAAGTTAGAGCCAAAACAAACTAAATTTAATGATTGACAAGTCTTTGATTACAAATAAAGCGCTTTTTCACCACTTGTTTATCATGTGATCACAACTTGTTTACAAAATTTTGATTCATATAGAAATATGTGATTTAGATCTCGTGCTCTTATAGTTACGTTTTAAGCCATTTATTAGATTGCAATGAATTAAATAATTATTTAGACTTAGTTTTTAGTTTTAAAGTTAATAATTATATAAATAAATCGATATAAATAGTGATAATAATAATAAAGAAATGGCACACAAAGCAAAACTGAAGAGAAAAAGTTATGCAGACTTTGGTCACAATTTAGATAAAGATAACGATTATAATGAAAGTTCAGTGAAAAAGCCTCGAAATGATGACAATGTGAATAAAGTATCGAATGATTTAAATATTGGTAAACGTTTGATGAGTAAAATGGGTTATAGAGAAGGGCAAGGTTTGGGTCTTCACTCTCAGGGAGACACTGAAGTCATACCACAATCAAAACAAAAGGGAAGACGAGGTTTAGGCTATGCTTTGAGTCATATTAAGATTGAATCACATTTTGAGTGGAATTATGAGAAAGAAAAAGAAGTGGTGTCTGTCGTGGAAATAGTCCAATGGATGGGTGAGTGCGATCTCGACTTACCAACAACTCAACAGTTGGACAACTGGTGGAAAGAGGGAAATAAAGTCATGGCCATCGATCACGAACACCACTTCTGTGATCCTGAAATTCTTAAGAATATTATTAATTGTAAAACAGTTTTTGACAGTTTGAGTGGAGAAGAGCTGAGAAAAGCTCGTTCGACATCAAATCCATTCGAGACTATAGAGAAAGGAATGTTTCAAAACAGAGCTGCCATGAAAATGGCTAATATCGACGCTGTCTTTGACATGATGTTCACCGAACCGGTTGATGAAAACGGAAAGTCATTAGTAAGACATCAAGAATTGCTATATTTTGCAGACATCTGTTCAGGTCCGGGGGGTTTCAGTGAATATGTTTTGTGGAGAAAAGGGTGGAATGCAAAAGGGTTTGGATTTACTCTTAAGGGCGCCAATGATTTCAAATTAGAAGAGTTTTTTGCGGGCTCTCCAGAAACCTTTGAACCGCATTATGGATTCGGGGGACTTAACGGAGACGGAGATATCTATAAACCGAAAAACTTGATAGAATTTCGGGATTTTGTCATTCGTAACTCCGAAGGTTTGGGCGCACACTTTGTTATGGCTGACGGAGGCTTTTCTGTGGAGGGAAACGAAAATATTCAAGAAATTCTTTCCAAAAGACTATATTTGTGCCAATTTTTGTGTGCTTTAGCAATATTGAGGCCAAACGGAAGCTTTGTTTGCAAATTGTTTGATATCTTCACTCCTTTTAGTGTTGGTTTAATTTATTTAATGTATAGAGTATTCAAAAAAGTGTCTATTCATAAGCCTAATAGCAGTAGACCCGCCAATTCTGAGAGATATATCATTTGCAAATGGAAAAAGTGTGGAACCACTCCTATTGAAGACTATTTATTCAAACTTAACTGTCATTTGGATTTTCTCACTAACGAAAAGTCAGATCAAGATATCATAGAAGTCGTGCCCTTAAGTATTCTAAAGGAAGACCAGAATTTTTTCCAATATATCACTCAATCAAATAATGAGATCGGAAAGCGTCAGATTCTCTTTCTTTCAAAAGTAAAAGCTTTTGCAGAAAATTCACAGCTCGATCTCAAACAACCAGAACTGAGAAAAGAGTGCCTCAACTATTGGAAAGTTGAAGTCAAGTCTCGCGTCGCTCCGTCTCGAACTGATCCCATGTCTAAATTCCAAGATCTTATGTCAAAGTCTTCGGAATCGACCGACTATTTGGTATATAATCCAAAACTGTTATCTCAGGAGAACTTGAAAGAACTCGAATATATTCATGGTTTCAAATGTATGGTTTTGAGCTCAGAAAACGATCATTTGTCTGGAGTCGCAAACACTTTAACAAATGTTCGGGGATTTTTTCTCGGGTGCGGTCGACAGAACATATACTATTGGGACGGCTCGTCGTCATCGAAATGGTGTAAATTTGAGGTAAAGCTAGAACTGCCGCCTTTGACACTATTATATGGAGAATATGTTCAAGAACTCAAAGGAGAAGGAAAAGCACAGCGAAGGATATCTGCATTTCATATAATCGATCCATTATTTATTGGTGGCTCTGATGTTAGGAATAAATGTTTTGAGGAAAGAAATGGATTATCCATCAAATTAGCAAAAGCTGTCACAAAAACTACTCAAACAGAATACGCAGCGATTAGAATGAAACGAGTCTACGATCTTATGAATATTAATCATATATTCGATAACATGGATATGAAAGAGTGTAAAAGTGGTGCTCAAAAAGTCAAACTCTGTTATGAAATCTATAACAGCGACCGCTTTTTAATACCCTTCGGGTTGTTAATCATCAATACAGTAAAGCAGCCCTGGATTGTCAAGTGGAGTCGCAGTCAAAATAAATTATATTATTTTAATCTCAAAACTGGCAAATCTTGTTTCGATTTCCCCAAAGACTCTTTAGCCGACTTTCGATATACTTTCTCCAATCGATTTCTCTGGAAGTGGGACTCAGAAGTTAGTCTTATGGCTGAACCAAATGATATCAATGATATCAATCGATTACATCGTTCTCATGTCGAAAAGTTTATCAGTAAATTACAAAAACAATAGTTTTTTCCACAATTTTCGCATCAATTGCTTCAACAAAACTTAGTTCTAATTTTTTGTGTGATTTCCGATCATTTTTATTGTAATTTATTATTTGACGGACAAACTCAATAAAAACTTATTTTTTTAATCACAATTTAGTCATTCATTTATGAAATCTTTTCGTTTTGAGAACAAACAACAATTTTGAAAATTTGCAAAAATGATAAAAAGCACAATTTGGAGGTCTTTTGTCACTTAAATTTATTAACTATTAGATTATTAACTATATTAGATAGTGTTGATTCGATTCCTATTCCGATTCTTGGAATCGAAATTAAATAAAATTTCAGGAATCGGAATAGGAATCGAAATTAAAATAACGATTTCTTGTAATAGATATTGAAATATTTCAATAATAGAAAGCTTTTGAAATAAGTGTTTTTGAAAAATGATGCAAAAAATATTTGAATAGACTCTCAACTTTCTTAAATAGATAATTATAGGGTTTTATTTTCACTCAATTGTTATTGAAATTTTTCTAACTTTAAAACTATTTAGAAATCTTATATCTATTTCTAACTATATATTAAACTCATGATAACTATTAAGGAAATATAAAAGAAATAATATAAGAATTTTCAGTTATTTTCAACTCACAATTCATTCGATTCAGAGGATCGGAATTGGAATCGAAATTCAAAATTTTCAGGAATTGGAATTAGAATCGAATCATTACTACTATTAGTCCACGAGTTATGTTATACTCGAGTCAGTTTTGTTCCTCTCATACAAATTAACTCAAAGAATTTGACACTTTTTAGCCAAATTAGTTATAGAGACTCTAAATATCCATCAATTTAATCCATTTCCATTTCCATCCATTCAAATCAATTGTTAAAATCATCAAAACTTAAGTTATGACGAATTGAACTTTAATATATTTAATGCTAAGAAAGGTCTTCAAATGCATTCATTAAATAACAATACTTTAAATAATAGCGCGTTTTCATCAATTTCTAACAATAAATTGAATAAAATTTGGAAAGACTTGTTTTTAAAAATCAATTTCGGTTAAAAACATTTCGTTCTCGAAAATTTACAAGTAATAAAGCTTTGTTCACAAGTGACTTAATTGATATCGAAAATGAGTGACAAAGAAAACGATTCGGAGAAAAAGTCGAGCGAAACATCTTCATCGACTCCAAGCAGTGATCTAACAAAGAATGAACAAGAATCAGGAGCTTTGTCTTCACGTCCAAGTACTGAATCATCTGGTGCTGAACAAGTAGTATACGTGAACTTAACAATTGATGGACAAGAGCCCAGTTTAGTGCCTGTTTGTGCTCTCTGTCATTCACAACTCAGTAAACTTTGTTGTCTTGACCCCAATGTTAGTGACGCACAGATCGCAGCGGCAAAAGAGATGATGAGTGGCGATAAGGAATCCAAATCTGCGATCAGCGATGACAAGGGCTCATCCAAATCAGATTCAGATACTAAGGGCAAGTCTGTAACTTCGACCTTATCATCGGCTGATACAAAGCCCAAACCGCCGACTGATTCAAAGACTAATCCATCGACTGATTCAAAGCCTAAATCATCGACTGATTCAAAGTCTAAATCATCGACTGATTCAAAATCTAAATCAACGGCTGATTCAAAGAGTTCGTCCTTGACCACACCGGCTATATCTCCGTCTTCTTTGCAAGATTCTGGCTCTTCTTCTAGTTCCAAAAATGGTGATTCTGGCAAAAGTGCCTCAGCTCGAAAAAAAGAGAAAGAAGAAGAAGAAGAAAGGAAGAAAAAGAATAAAGATTTTGATTCTGGCAGTAGTTCTAAAAAACCTTCGCCTCAAACAAAATGGCAATCGAGCCAAAAACCAACTCATGAGGAATACAAAAAAAAGAAAAAGAAAGATTATTAGTGAATAGTTTGTAAAGTAAATGAACAAAATTTATTCGAATAAAATTATATTAATTCAATGATTAAAAAACTTTATTTAACTTGATTTTATGAAATATTTAATTGATTATTTTATCTGAAAATATTTGAACTTAAAAACTTTGAACGTTTAATCAACTTTAAGCTAACTTTTGGTCGAAAAAAGTTGGGCTAAAGTTAGTAAAATCAAAGTTAAGTAAAGCTTTATTCTGAATCTTATAGTCATTAATATTTGAAGAAATTCTTATTCATGTTTTGATAAATTGTAACCACTTGTTATTCATGTTCATTCCAATAATACGCTCTGTCATCAGTTTCAAAGAAGTCAATGGTCTCCGAAGAAGTTATATAATATTTTAAGTTATTCTCAACAATTAAAATGTTAGTTATTCTCATTATTGTTGAGTGAGATTTAAATTTCAAATCTGATTTTCGATGTTTTTAAGTTGATTTAAAAGTTGAAACGAAATTTTCTCAAATTTGCTAATCAGTCGAAATGCCAGAAAATAATGATATAAAGAGAGTAAGCAGTGATACAAGTATTGGATTTCCAGAACAGATCAAATCAACTGAATCTGCGACTAAAGATACTAAAAGCTTAAGTAATGAATCGCTATCTATTGGTTCTGAAGATAGGGATCGCTTGATTGCAGACGTTTGTGGAGTTTTATTGTTTTGTAAAAAACATAAAAAGATAGCGATTTCGAAAATAACAACTAAAGGGTTTTGGTTACCATTAATTGTGGTCAAGTCTAACGAGTCGTATAAAGTGGCAGTCAATTCACTAATCGAACTGATTATTAACTCGAAATCATCACAACTCAAGACCTCAAATCCAGAACTAATAGATGTATTTCGCGTACAATTACCACAAGTTTGCAATTTTGTGACTCGAATCACATTCACGTCAACTATTTCTTTACAAAAAGAATCTGAATGTTGTAATCACAATAAGAGATATAAATGGGTTTCAGTTGAGGAAGTTCTCAACAATCTCCATGACTTTTGGGGACCAGAACCACAACATTTGGTTAAGTCATTGACAGAATTAAACAGAAATAAATTACAAGAATTTGATACAAAAGATTCTCTGAAATATATTCCGAGAGAAATACCACTGAATAAAGAGGAAGAGATGTTAAAGAGTGCATGTTTTAAAGAGAAAGATATTTGTAAATTGTATGAAGAATTCGTTGAACACTGCTATCCCTCACAATTCATGCCTTTCACTTCATTTACGATGTTTATGAACAGAATTGGATTCAAGATAGAAGAATCAAAACTGAGACCAATATTCAGTGCTTTTAATCTAAGAAAGAACTCATTTCTTGGGTTCGATGAGCTATTACTTGGATTGGCGGCTATGGATCAGGCGACAGAACATGGAGGAAACTCTGGACAATTAAGGTGTGGTTATATTTTCAGGTATTATGATTTGGATTCGGACGGATTTCTCAATCATTCAGAAGTATGTCATATGATAAGAGATATGAGAACTAAAAGTAAATTCAAAGACAGTAATATTAATAACCTATCAGTTGAAGACTTTGCAACTCAACTCATTCTACGAATTGGTAGTAATAATACAATCACTCAATTAGAACTTCTTCGGGCGGTCGGAACCCTTCAATTTCGCGGAACTTCAGCACTATTTCGTTCTCCGATCGCAACAATACAACATTTTTATTCGAAATTCAATTACGAAACCATATCACAGGCTTATAGGCCTTCAATTGCTTTAGTATTGAACCAAAAATATGATAGATATTGTTCAGAATGTCGTAAAAGAACTTATCGATTATCAAATCATAGCATTAAGTTTTCAAAATATGGCGAAGTCTTGACTATAACTAATTTGGAGCAAAAGTTCAAAAGTTTGCAAATCAAGGAATTTAGTTGTGATTTACCTGAAAATAATATCTTTTTATTGGCTAATGATATAGTGAATAGAGTGACACGTCTTTCACTCATTTGGTTTGATAGTCAAGAATCTGATAAACAGAGAACTGATGCAGAACTGGAATCAATCGCTAATTGGTTTTATCCGACACAAAAAGAATTATTGGAAAAATTGAAAATTCTTTGTTCTAAAGCAGAAGAAATTTTCTCTAAAGAAGAAAGAGTTATACGAGTCTGCAGTCCGTGTTATATATTCGGTGATATTCACGGAAATCTTAACGATTTAATGATGTTTTCACGAGTCTTATGGAGATCTTCGCCATTTGTCAACGAATCCAGTTTTCTATTTCTAGGCGATTATGTGGACAGAGGAAGACATGGAGTCGAATGTGTTGCCTATTTGTTTGCCATGAAAATAATGGCACCCAAAAGATTCCTATTTTTGAGAGGTAATCATGAAGTTCGACAATTACAAGAACAGTTCACTTTTTACAATGAATGCATCGAACGTTTGAATGAAGAGATTTGGCAGTCATTTAACAATGCATTCGATAGACTACCTTTGGCTGCAATCGTTGACGAGTCAATATATTGTGCACACGGAGGCATTCCTACCACTACTCATTCTATACAATCATTAAAAAGTATTCCCACCCCATTATCAGACCCACAAACACAATCATCTCAAGCCTGGGAAATCTTATGGAATGATCCCATGAGTGCCGAAGACTTTCAAACTTTGACTCACTTTCAAAGACAACAGATCGACAAATCCAGAGGTTTTATTGAGAACATAAAGCGAGGCACTGCTTATTACTATGCGGAAGAAGCTCTCCAACATTTTCTTCAACAAAATCATTTACAATATGTTATACGTGGACATGAAGTCGTGCAAAATGGATACAGATTTATGATTAAAGCAAAACTTATTACTATATTCTCGACATCACTCTATTGTGGAATGAGAAATGAGGCCGCAGTCATTCAAGTCGACAGACAAAAACTTAGAGTTATTAGAGTTGAAACTTTCTAGTATTCTTCACAACAGTCATACTTAACATGAAAACAAATACTTGTAATCAAAATAAATATAAATCAAAGCAATTTCAATATAAATATTATTAATAGTTATTGATAATAATAACTAATGAAATATCTCTTGAAAATAATTATTTATTTGATATAGAGTTTAAAAAATTTGTATTCACTGTACAAAAAATATTCGTTAAATTCTAAGCAAATGTCGTTGAGTAACATTAACATGATTTGCAAACAAAAGCTGCAAAAATCAATTCCATAGTCGTCTGCCGTATAATAATAAAGAGAAATGAGGCACAGCTTTGGAATTTCTGAAACAAAAGTTATTCAAAATGAATTTTAAGGATTTAATAAAAGTTTAAACGAATAAAAAGATAAAAAGTTCAGAGAGAAGATTAATGAGAATCATTCTTAATCAATGTTTAACACTAACATTATTGAGTCATTAAATAGATGTCATCAGAATTACATGGAAAGTGAGTAAGAATACAACTAATGATAACTTACATAATAATAAGCGAACACTTTTTGGACTATTGATTCGGATAACTGACAGATGATTCTAAATGACAAGTGAATTACTTTTAATTTGAATAATTATTAATCTCATAATTAGATAGAGATGACAGAAGTGATTCGTCCCAATCCAGAAGTTGATGAAACTCCAGAACTGGCAGAAGCGCCAGAATTGCCGCCACTATTGTTGTTAGGATTGGGACCGTTTCCGCCTCCGATTCGCGATAACTTTATTTGTAATTCTTTTTGCAGATCATCTGTTCTTTTCTTGATTTCTTTTTGCATTAATAATAATTCTTTATTGCGGGCCTGAATGGGTTCTTGTGGCCTAAGATTAGGATTCCATCGACAGAAATAACCGGTCCATAAGTGAATTCGACGCAAACTCGCGACTGGCATCAGAACATGTTGTTTGGGAAAAGTCGTATAGAGAGGATTCTTGAAGTCGTTCATATGACTATTGATATACGACCACAAAGAGATTGTTTTACTCTTCACTTCTTCTTTCATTCGTTGACATTCAGAATTGCAAAGAAAAGTACCGAAAAGGCAACTGTACAAGTGGTCCACAATTGTTATCAAAAAGAATTCATTGAATTCGAAAGCATTTGGAAATTGTCGGGTTATTTGGAAGACACAGTCTATGAACTGAAGGAAGACCGGCGACCGGTTGTCATCAGAGTGTTTGTCATCTCCGTGTCCTATTCTTTGTTGAAATTTATGTCCAAAACTTATCCATTCCTTTTCAACGAGAACTTCAAATCCTTTTAATGTCCTATAATATGGGTCGAGCATTATCATTGATAGACTAGTCAGTTGTGCCGTTCGATCCCATCCATCACTACAGTGGACAACAACTGATGTCTTATTATTTTCTATTTTATCCACAATACGAAGAGTTCCAGACAATATGCATCGGATGTGTTCCAACCAATGCGTTGATTCCAGGTTTGAATACCAGTGCTGTTCGTCACCGATTGCGGGAAAGCAAAGTTCTTTCAGCTTACGCAGACTTTCTCTCATAACATGAATACTATGAATATCGAGAAAATTGATTTCAGCGTTTCGATAGAGCTCTTCGTTCTCATATCCACCACCGCGTGCTTTATTGGCCACAGCGTTAGCGATGGGTCGCGCGTCCATTATGAAGATTTTGTGTGACTGCGCGTTCGCATCCATTATTAGCTGAATATATAACTCGTCATCTCTATTGCGTTTACCACTCATTCCGACAGATGGTTGACTACATCTGGTAATACTTGCCTGACTTTCTGGATGCAACCAACTCAACACTGGTATACGACCTCTGCTACGAAAACTTGCAAAAGATCTTAAGTAGTCATCACTTGCAGCCGAAGGCACTGCCAATACTGCCGGATATGTATCGCACAGTTCATAGCTTTCATTGATTTTAGTTATTCTCCAGCTTTCGTTGGGTAAACCCATTCTCTTATATTCAGCGATTGGCTCATAAACATTCCATCCATTGATTGGATATTTTGCCTGATATTCAAAAGCAAATAACGGGAGTTTATTAGAGAGTGGAAACGCGTATTGATGTAACTTTTCAAAGACATCTCTTCGCGAATGATTTTCTTGTTTATGGGCGAAACGAAGATTTCTCATGTCTTTACAGAGAAGGTCAATGCCATAAGAGTTCTCTCCTTTACTGGTCGCTCCGCCAACTTTCTCAATACGACTCACACAACAGAGCGCCACCTCTAACACGAACTTTGGCTCCAAATCATTGCTCTTGAAATACAACTTATAATTAGTCACATATAAAGACCCACGAATTGGTCCCGAATATGGACAAAGATATGTCACATCACGTGCTCTCAAATTTCCGACAATAGTCTCGCCCGCAAACAGAGGCACTTCAGATATATTCATATCATTCATGTCTTCAGAATTACGAATACTATTACTATTACGTGAACGCAAACCCGTCGATGGCTTTGTCTTATCTGTTGTTGAAGTAGAAGTGGTTGTCGTCGACGAGATGGACGCCATTGACTTGAATGGAGACTCGTGTGACTCTAGAGACGCTTTTGTCTCTATTGATGGCGAAGAACTCGATTGACTCCCACTTAAAGAATACGAATTATAGTCAGTTCTTGATTTTGAATCCATTTATAATTAATTTTAATTATTTATTATTTTTTTTAATATATTTAATAAATTGTTCACTTTTTTTCTTAATTTAATATTTGATATGAATTTAAAATGAATTTTTGGTCACATATTAATTATGATATAAATAATTAATAATAAAATGGTTTATGA
>JAQFZT010001031.1:0-17822 GCA_034696325.1 Camisiidae sp.
AATGATAGAAGAGAAGAAAGTCTTGAACAAAGTCAGGATGAGATTCCAGAACAAAGAGTTCCACCGCCAATGACTGAAACGAATGGTAATGAAAGAAGTGAATCCGTGGCATTCGAGCCATTGCCGGTCGCTGTATCGGGTCCTATCACTGATAGAAGAGAAGAAAATGAAGAACTAAGTTCAGAGCAAAATGAGCCAAATTTTGAAGAAGGATCTCCTGATTCATTACAAGTGACTAGAGAGACATCATTCAAGTTTCCGCCGCCGATTGTCAACCAAATACCTACCGATACTAATATAGAAGAGCCAAGTGTCAGGTCAACACTTGAACAACATTTGCCTCCTGTGACAGCAGATCAGCAAAACATATCGATCAGTAGACCTCTGGAGAGATTTGAGAACTCAGTCATTCCGATCAGGTTTATGTCATCGCTATTCAGACCTCAAAAGATACCAACTTTCGAGGAATTGGACAAAATTATGGCACAAAGAAGTCCATCATTGGCACCGATCACAACACAATAATTATTTAGATTATGATTAAATATTTTTAAAACCATTTAATGAAAATTTTACTTTTTATGTCATTTTTGAACATATATTGTTTGTAATTCTAATCAATTCTATACATCATTTTCATATAATAAAGAACTCATTAATTATTTCAAATTATTTACTTGAATGAATCAAATTGGCATTCAATTGATGAAAGTTGTGGACTTTGAAACTTTTCAACTTTAAAACTTTGAAACTTTTACTTAACTTTACAACAAGAATCATATCTATTACATGAGAGCTGCTTTTGTACCTCAACTTTTGCACACTCAAAGTCTCAAAACTATTTCATTCTAGTGTCTAAGCAATCAAAAACTGTGGCACTCATTTCAAGTCACTATAATTATAGTCAATTAATCAAAACTAACACTTCATTTAATTACGAGAAAAAGTTTTTCAGGTTTTTCACTTTGAGGTACAGAATCCAAGAGATGGCGTCAACTGTATTTTATATTAGTTTTAGAGGGCATTGACTTTTGCGCCAAAATTTTAACTATAATATACATTCAAAACATTATTTATTTCTAATTTCCGAATAAATTGAATTCATTTTTCAATAAAAGTTTTCTTTAAGAGAATCAAAGAAAAAATATGGAAAAAGAAAGGTTTTGAGTAGTTTTCTATAAAAAATCTATTTTTATAAAACGATATTTAACTGAAAGTTAAAAGAAATTAAAGCCAGAAATTTAGATCTGGGGATGGGGGGAATGGGGGGGACTAAATATTAAACGTGTCTGGCGGGCTGAATAGGGATCTAAGTATTCTTTTGAAGCTAAAAAGGTGGCTAAACATGTCTGGTGGGCTAAAATTGAACTGATTGTAAATATGGCACTTGAAAATTGAGTTATTTGAAAATGTTTGGGGGTCTATAGCCCGGCCGTGGAAATACTTAAGGAAAGTTAAGTCAGATTTGAATGCTTTAATGCATATCCGTTAGTGTCGTAACAGTCGTAGGTTTCTATAGAAATCAATCTATTTATACAATAAGTATTGATACATATATTTTTGCAATTAATTAATTAACAAATGAATAAAATTCATGCCATAATCTTATGATTAATTAAATGACATTTTATTGAAATAAACAATAATAAGAACAAAAGGTATAAAGAATAGTGTTTTAGTGAATACTTGAAAGAAATGTGTCCTAAATATGAAAAAAGACAATAAAACATGTGTTAATTTAATTGAAAAAATTTGTTATCCTCTAAAAAGGTATTGAATCGTGTTGAGAATGGACTCATGGGGTGATCAGTCATTTGGTTCTAGTTTCGGCGCCAATACATCTCAAGCAAACCATTCATTTAGTGGTCAAACCAATTCTCGATCCAACCTTAACGTCAGCGCACAGTTAGAGATACAGAAACTTCCGGCTGACACAAGTTGTAATCAAATCCGAGAAATATTTGGAAGATATGGACGAATCACTCGTGTTGTTCTCGATCACAGTAATCAACAATTCATAGATTTTTTTGGCAACTTTTAGTTGTTGTCAACTTTTTTCGCTTTAATTGGTCTTAAAATGAATACCGGTTTTCAGCTATTTTTGTGTCTTAGGATTCGATGAGGACAGAGCTTTCTGTTTCTTGGATTATGAGAACGAAGTGAGTTGTGATCACGCGATTAGGATTGAAAATAATAGACGAATGGAAGGAAAAAACATTTCAGTACAAAAACGATCGAATAGTGATTCTCAAAATAGTGATAATGACGTGAGTTATCATTGATTATTAGATCCGCTGAATTGATGAATTGTTCACTGTTTAGAGTCGCGCCAAAAAGCGCCCGCGAAATGATAGCAATTGGAGTAATAGTAATGATAACAATACTTCTAATAATAGTTCTTCTAATTGGGGTAATAATGACGACTGGGGTTCCACTACGACTAATACAAAGACTGACTCGTGGGGTTCAAAGAGTGACGACTGGGGCTCTTCTAATGGTGGCGGCGGAAGAGGTCGTAGTAGTAGCGGAGGCGCACGAACTTGTCATAAGTGTGGAGAAGAGGGACATTTCAGTAGAGAGTGCCCCAAAGGTGGTGGTGGTTCACGTGGGGGCCGTGGCGGAGGAGGTGGCAGAGCCTGTCATAATTGTGGAGAAGAGGGACACTTCTCGAGGGAATGTCCGAAAGGGGGCGGACGCGGACGAGGCGGTGGTCGAGGGTTTGTACTAATATTTGTTTTTTTATCTTCCGATCAGTAAATGATGAGAAAAAATGCTTAATCAATACACAGATTGTTTTTTTTGAGAAACATATGTTGACTCTCGCATTAGGGGCCATCTGATCGAACCATTGATTGCAGTCAACATTATCCTAAATTTTCTCATATCTTTATTAACTATTTGTACATTTTTTCAGAAGAGGTCGCGGACGTGGAGGTGGAAATGGCGGTGGAAGTGGTTTCTCTTCATGGGGTGATGACAACAACTCTGGTGGCGGCTCAACAACTACTTCATGGGGAGATAGTGGTGGTTGGGGTACAACTGATTCCAAAGCGTCGATTGTTGACGACTGGGGAACGTCTACTACGACGTCAACTCCAGCCAAAACTTCAGCTCCAACTGGTTCTACTGATGATTGGGGTAACGATACGTCGGCGTCGACTCCGGCCGCTAAAGTTGACTTCGATTGGGGAACTGTTATCAGAGACTCAAAACCAACAGAAACAAAAGTCAATGAAAGTAGTGCTGACCCGTGGGGTAGTTCTTTGCCTGCAGTGGCACCAAAAGAAACAGCTAATGATGATGACGGATGGAATTGAATTGAATTGAATTATCCGAAACTTTAGTCTAATCGCAAACATTATGATTATATTACTTTTGTAACTATAAAACGTGTAAATATTTTTCGCATTTTCCTCACGAATCAACTTTTATGTGATTCGCTAATAACTTCTTCACTCATAATCACAATCAATATTTTCTTCTCATTTGATTTCATTCCTATAAAATGTTGACTAATTCTGAATTCAATGCTTTAATGTCTAGATTTTAATTATTGACCACTCATTCAAACAATTCTTAATGTTTAAAATCTAAACAAATTGAGATGAGCTTAAGATTGCTTTTAACTCATACTTAAATCTAATGGAAAACATTTTCCATTTCAATGAATCAATTAATTAAAGAATTACTACTTTTAATTAAAGATATTTAATAGGATTTTTTTGATGGTTTTCATATGGTTTCACTCCTCACAACTCATATCAGACTAAATTGAAGAAATGTCTGGTGAAATGCTATTTAAATTCTTAAATTTAATTGAAAAATACCTCATTTGAGACGAAGGGAAAGACTATGAGTGCATACAATAGCTGTACAGAAATTTTCATACAGTAGTTCACGAGTTAATCAAGAATCAGATTCTTTTGAGTTATGTTTTACTGAATGAGCAATGAATAGAAACTTAATTAATTTGTAGTTCAACTCTTAATTAACTTTATGAAAACATTTTATTTCACTTCATATACTTTTCATTTGACTGAGATTTCTATGAGAATTAAACTATTCAATAGACTTTAATTAACGAATCTATAGTAACCACTAATACTATCACAATTCAGTGCTTCTTAAAAACTGATTTAATAATAATTATTTTTGAATTGTGAGCTTATCTTGAATTACAAATGTTAGCTATGATAGTATGTTTTTAACTAAGGTTGTGCCAATTGTAAATTTACGCGTAATTTACACCAAAATCATAATTTACGCGTAATTTACACCAAAATCATAATTTACGCGTAAATGACGCCAGTCAACTAATTTTTTAGGTGAAACGAATTGAAAAACTTAAAAGTTATTCAAAGTTGGCAAATATTGAAATTAAAATCTTATCAATTCCAACAAAGAGTGCTTGCGTTGAGCTCGTATCTCAAAGAGACTCCTTAGAAAAGAATTAATCCTGTTGCTTCAGGAGCTAATCCTATGGACTGTGATGAAAACGATGTAGAAAATGATAGTGATATCAAATTAATTGTATTTTAATTAATTTTTAAGTAAATAAAACAAATTTTACAGTAATTGACGCGTAATTAAACAACTCTTGTGAAAGAAGGCTTAGCTTAATATTGGACAAGGAATAGGAATAGAATCTATAAATTTGTTATTGACTTGTTTACAGTCGAGAAAGAGATTGAATTGAATTATATGTTGACGCAAAACAAATGTAAGACTGAAGATCAGAACCAAATGATCTGTATATCTATCAATCATTACTTTATAGTCTGATGTTTACAATAATTGGTGACAGAAATGGTCAAAACAAATAGGAATATAATTTAGTAATGATTTTGAAGAACTGAAGACTAATTATAGTTTGTACGGAATTGTAAATTTCGGGAATGGAAAAAGTTAATGAAAATAAATGATAGAAAAATTTAGTCCATAAATCTAAGTGATGAATAAAATACTGCAGTCATTGTATGGTAATTATGATTAGAAATTGAGTCCAACTATTTCGGTCTCAAACGCCAGTTCTGACTGACTGTCTCTTCGTATGGCATATTTCAAACATTTGATAAACTATTGTCATTGACCACAATACCAATTCCAATATCACTACAATAATATGCCTGTAATAAACTATATTTATTTCAATGTCCGTCTATTTGCTATACATTGTGTCTGCTTTTAGTAACTTTTAATTAATGCAAAGCAAATCATTTCGCAATATTTGTATTGAGTTGAGAAAATCGATGTGAAGAAAGAATGCATATAAATATGGATTTTCAGACATTTAATACTAAACTAAATGATGAAGTTTCAGAAAGCATTTTTCAAGTATAAGTTTGAAAGAAGAACTTGAAAGTTTGACAATTTTTATCTAACAAAACGATATTGACCTTTGAAAGTGCATAATAAATACAATATAACATTTGATGAACAAACTTGACTTAACTCTCAAATGGTTACAAATCGCTCATTCCTTCCACTCGTAATCAAATTCTTAAGGGAATCAAATGAGCATTTGTCCAAAAGATAAACTCTAATGCTCTGAAATGATTGAAGAATCAGATTCAAAATCGCTTAGAAAATCATGATAAATGACAAAAATTTTATTATTTATACTTTATTTCTTGATTCAATTAAAGCATAATCTTTGAGATAAGGTTTCACTGAATCTAACTTTGAGTTATTGCCTAATATTGTCTTATATAAAGTTTTGTATTAAGGGTTGAGTTATTTTGTTTTTGTTTTTAATCATGAGATGTATTATTTATCTAAAATCCTTAATACAAAACTTTATATTTAACATGAAGTCAAGTTTTCTTCTGTAAAACTCATTGAAATATCTAAATCGAGTAGAAATAATACAAATTAAGTGACTTAAGGCTTGGTTTCTGTTTTCTATTCACATCTTTAATATGAGCGAAAAATAAGGCATTAATTTATTTGAAATCACATTTCTCTTTGAAGATGTTCTTATGATGTGTTTGAAATTTTTAATAATAAATCTTTTGCCTTAAGTTATGCTGAATTCTATTGAAAGCGTATTCAACGAAACTTGATATTAGTTTGAAAACAAAAATTGATTGAAAACTTGGACTTTAGGATTGAGAGGAAAGTGAAGCAAAAGCTAAAGATATTCTGTTCATTAATTAAAGACAACATTGAATGAGTAAAGTGTTGGCAAGTCTGCTATTTATTAAGACACGTCTTTGAATTAAACGAGAAAATCAGAAGAATTCTAATTAAACTGGATATCAAAGAGAGTATAGATAAGGTTAAGTGCTTTATATCGATCCTAATGTTAGCTTAAAGAAAGTTAAATCATTGAGCAAACTGTTAATTCTATGTATATGGAAGTGGATTGTGATTCACTATCTTGTTTGTCCACACAAACTAAATAGATTGACTAACTTATCAGCTCATAATAGTTCAGGCGATATATGCGGAACACATGTTAACTTATTTCTAGTTTGTTTGTCGAGTCATAGACTCCAAAACTACTCTATAGCTTCAGTTACAATCAAATTAATTTTAAAGGCAGGAATTGATTCCTTTCTAAAATTCTAAAGTTTCTATTTGTTTTTCAAGTTTTATATCTATCAATGAAGGCTTCGCTCAAGAGTAAAACATACAAAACGCAAACTTATTTCATTAAACCATAAAAATAACCTTTTGATGCATGAAAAAAGCACTTCAAAAGTATTGAAATTCTATGAATGAATTCTATTTTGAAATGTTTTGTTTTGTTTTGAAATGAGACTTCTATTGTTGCCAAAAATGTATTGGCCATAGTTTTGTGGGTATTTTAGTGCATGGGCTCATTGTTGACGCGCTGTTTACAGTGCTTTATCCGCCTTCAGATCTTTTGTTCATTTATTGCTCATAAAAAGTAATTTTATGCTATAAAATGTTCATAAAACTAAAGAGGAGACAAATTGCTATTTTAGTGATTCTTGTAAAATGCCAGTCATGGGTATGATTTTGATGTGGATTAATGTATTAGATTTTATGTTTATGAGACACCATTTGGGAAATAAAACTTTTTAATTCATCAAAAGAAAGACTTCTTCGCTAATGACAGTGGCGTAAACATTGAGCAACTTTATATAGCCATAAACTGAACTTAAAACGAAAGAAGTTATAATTATAGCTCAAATAATATTAAAAACTGCTTTCAAAATCGTTAACTAAACTAAACTAATCATTCAATTTGCATGTAATTTATTTATTAATTAAAGTTACTTAAGAAGAGCTACACCTCTGCACTAATAAACAAAATCAATGCATTAGTTTGAATGTGAAAAGATGTTAAATGGATAAAATGCTTAAATTTTGTTTGACTGTATAAAAGTGTTTGGAGTCATTTGATTACTTCCATTTACGTATTAGTTGTCAGTGCATCGCATTCTCTTCTATATTCAATTCAAAAGGAAACTCAACTCTAAACTTTGGTTCTAATAATTATGACAACAGTTTTAATTTTATCAAATTTTGTTGAACTATTTCTGTTCTAAAAGTTTATTATTAGAACCAAAATTATTGGGTAAGTTATCGATTGCGATAATGCAGTTATAACTAGATTTTGACATCAATTGGGAAGCAAACTATGACTAAAATTTTTTTCCTTAAAAGCAATTTTTAAAAGTTATTCATATTATTATGTATTAATTACGCTCTAATTATAAATTAGATTGTGGTTAATATGATGAATGTTATCTCTTAGTTATTGCAAATAAACTTATCGCTCTTCTAACTATTTAATCATTTAAAGTATTTCTAATGCTTTACATTTCATATTTGTATGACTTAAATATCATATTTCGTGTCACGTAATTCAAACTTCATAAGAATGTGAAATTTTTTCAATATAAATTCATCAGAACATCGCTTGTATATAGAGATAAAAACCGTTAACTTCTTTGGAATGATATTACTTGAGATATTAAACAAAGTATTTATGATAAATTCAAATCTTATTTATTTGAAATATTTTCATTGAAGAAATATATAACTAAAACATCACAGCAAAAGTGATAAATATTATGAATGAGATAATGAGTTTAACCTTAACTTTAATATACGTTTATTCAAAGTGTGTTGAATGGGTTTTTCCTTTGAAATCGAAACAAAATTGAGTCTATGATTTTCTCTTTATTTGTTTCTTTTTTCTTTCCCTTATAAGTAATTATCTTATTTCGAAAATGAAGTAATGTTCTGATAAGTCAACCTGATTAAACTCTGATAAATCAACCTGATTAAATTCTCATAAGAACAGAACATGGAAATCATGCTTAAAATAACTACAAATTACATTTAAACCTGAAAACACTTAAAATATTAATAGGTATTTCCATAATTTTGTATAAATATCAAATTATTCAAAATTTTAAAGTTTTTCTATTTTTACAAATTATAAGTTGAGCTCACATTTAGGGATTTGTTTCCCTTTTCTATTGAATAAAAAATTAGTTTTACCGGAAATTCGCAAAAGCAATCAGTTCTTTCTGTAGTGCATTCCTATTCCGCTTAACCGGTATTTTCTGGTCGAACAATAGCTTTGATTTTGTATTTGAGAATGAATTTAATCGAAAATATACAGAAGTACTAAATTGACGCTAAAAACTAGAGATTTTTGTTAAATTTGATCATCAAGACATTTAAACGGATGACGTATTCCTGGATAAATTCACCCTTTTATTAAGTCATTATTAAAACATGTGCCTCAAGGCATTTATTTTTTCAGTCGAGGCTCACATCATCCAAACCAATAATACGGTTGGTTTGAAGAGCATTGAAAAATTGCAGTTTCACTGCATTCAAAACTTCTAAAGCCTTCTAAATACGATTTAGGAATTTTTTTATAACATTCTTTCATAAAATTCAATCATTAAAAACAAATATTAAGAACTTTTAAGCTTTTAAACGGGAATTCGAATATTGAATTTAAGCCTATTTAAAGTTGAAATCTGAAACCATTTCTTCGAATGTGTACAATCACTCGCATTGAGTTTAGACTTCATCATTCCGGAAATGATGCCAATTCTTAAGGGTTGACAACTCATAATCAATACTATAACTAATTACTACTCAATGCTATTATTCATTAGTATTTCAATTCGTATGTTTTCCTCATGTTTAATCTCAATTAAGGACAAACTCAATGCGAGTGATTGTACATTAAGTGTAATATATTCTTTCGGACTCTTTCACTTGATTTAAATGTTATAAAATGTCAAAAAGTGAGCGAAAAATATATAAAGTATATACGAGTTGAATATATTACGAAAGACCTGATGTTTAAAAGATAGTAAAACTCCTGAAAAGGTTTTTTTTCACTTCAAATAACTTTCTCTAACTTTAGAGATCACCTAAATATTGATCAATTCGACCGATACTTCTGTAATCAATAAAATAAAACATCTCTTCATATTATCATAAGCTTTAAATATAATTTGAATAAATGTGTCATTAAAATAATGACCTGAATATCTTTTTCAAATTGAATTCACAGATTTAGTGTTCATTTAACCAAATAATGATGACATTTATTATACTTGTCTTGAGTTAGAATCTATGAAACCAATTAACACTATTCGCTCACTTCATTTGAAAAATGGTTTTCAAGATTTCCTTTTCTTTATTATTCCTTCATTTAGAAAAACTAAATCGCCTTTTCATGTGTTTTTAGTGATCAAATTTGGAGCCCAAGTGTGTGTTTAAACTGTAATAAAGATAACTCTTCATATCTCTGATTTTATATGTTATAAAATGGTCATTAATTTTATTACCAGACATTCATATCATTTACTGTACAATACTTTATAAGTTAAAGTTCAAGATTAGTTACTGTTGAAAGTCAAATATTATGATTATCTGCAAAATTATTCAATTTTCAATAATTACTTCTTATTATAAATGATAAAAAATCTCAAACCACAAAATTCTTAAAAATTATAAGTAAAGGAAAATTATTAACTTTTTTAAGTGCATATTTGAAACTTTATAAATCTCAAGAGTTAGAGTTTCAAATTAGCATAACATTGATTTGTTTCTAAACATTTTCTATCAAACTTTGTGATCGACATTCAGAGAAAATAGTTCTGATAAATAATATGTTGAAGAATATTGAGACGAGAATATGATTTGTAAATAAAACAATAGCAAGAAAAATAAATAAGATTTGGTATTAGAGTATCCGATGCTAACAAGAAAGGTAATAGAGAATGATAGCCTTCATAGTTGTTGCAGAGATCGTAATTGAAGACAAGAATTATGGCAGTGATTAATTTTAGTAATCAAAATGTTAATTTCTGCGAAACTCAATACAAAATTTAGTTGGTCTCATGCCTCAAATCACGTAAGCATTTCAAACAATCATATCTCAAGTTACACATCTCTTCATACGTCCGGAGTGTTTAGCGATAGTTTAGGCTAAAAAAGTCGTTATTAGAGGAATTCAACCGCTCTTTAAACCACATTTTTAAAAACGAGTGTTGGAATCAAACGATTAATAGATTGCTTTTTTGTCCTTCATATTAATGAAGATACAGTTGATTTTTATGAATTAACTTATATATTATGTCTGTAACGTTTCATAATTCTTAATTTAGATATAAGTTGAATGTTTTTTGTCACGAAAAACATAATTAGGTCTTCTTATCATTTAAATTCATAATTCATTAACACAAAGAATGTATATCACGAGTAACAATACATTGTTTATAACAATAACCTTATTATTTCTATCATTTTATACAATGTATAATTCAATGCCTTTTTATATTAATTTTGTGAAACTAGGAAAAAAACCTCATTATGATTATATTTGTTGATGGAAAAGGATATGAATCATAATTTCAAATTTCATTACAAATATCGATAATTATGTATTTGATTCTCGTAGAGATTCAGGAACTTGAGGAACATATCCTTAAACTGCATAATGATTTGAGTTTCTAAGAAACAAAACATATTTGAGGACTTGATTGATCGCTTGATTAATTATTAAAATGAATAATAGCAAGCATTGTAGTTCGCACGCTATAAATTATTTAGAAAAGTTGAATCATTTAAATGCTTTCAATGCCATAAATAAAAAAAGAATAATTCATTTTCGATGCTAACAATCGTTGACCGAATGGTGAATAGGATTTGTGATCACCTGAGGAGGAGATTGTTATTATGTTTGAATTAACTGAGAATGAGAATTACGAAACAGTGCAAACTCTTCAATACAATTTATTCTGCCTTAAGGCAGATCTGTTAACAATAAAAAGTCAGTTTATATCAAACATAAAACAGAGTTAACCATAACTTTCTGTACTTTCCAACTCGATATTGAATTTCGTAAATCGAGAGATAAATGGGATGGGCTTATAATGACATGATATGACAAATATAAAAACTAACTTATAAATACTTTGCCATATTATCAACTTTTTTAGTTCAGTCCAATACGAGATCGAATGTTGTATATCTATTAGACTGAAGTTACTTGACTTTTGTGTTTTAATACCAGATCGAAATGAGGAATAGATGGTGCGTGACTTCAACTCTTGCCATAATACTTATTTGCATATGTTTTTGCTGCTTATTTGAGACCTCAAAATGTGCTAATCTTTCATTTGGACGCAACAATAAAAGGTATGTTTTTTCATTAATTAGCAAAAGGTTATCATTGTTAGAGTAAAAACTATAATATAAGAAAAACTTTTACTACTTTTATAAGTTTCGAGAACTTTGTTATATAACTCTTAGTTATCGATTTCAAGACTTATAACTTTCTTTTAAAGAGATTGCTTTTGTTTTTTCTTAAGATCTCTGTCAAGCACAATAAGGGGTTTGTTTTGTTTTGTTTTGTTTTTCAGTAAGAATTATTTTTGCCAATCATAAGGAAAATTGAGCTAAAAATCAATAAGAATTTTTCCAAAATTATTTACTTATTAGTGAATAATTTTTTAATATTGTAAGAATAAAATGAATGTGAAAAAAAACTATTATTCCATACAAGAATACTTGGATATCTTCCTTATTGTTCTGTTTGCTGTTATTATTGTAGAAAAGTTACGAATCTATTGCCAATTCAACTCAATTGGATCTCAAACAGCAATCAATTTTAGAGTAACTTAAGATAACATTCTTTGCAGAGAATCAATGATTGCCGTAAACTTTCTTTACTCTCAAGTGTATTATTGTTGGATTCGACTATTCTTCCACTTAATTTTTGTACTCTAAAGAATTAACTTCATTGAGATCTATAACTTCTCAAATATTAGTGAATCATGAGTCTCGCGAAAAGCTTAATAAATAGTTGTAGAAAATATTTTATATGAATTTGAAATACCTTTTATATAACAAAGCTTTTCATAAAAAGTAGTGAATAATAAGTGTCTCATTGTTTTTGGAGATAAAATAAATGAATGTTAATTGCAATTAGTTATGTAAAGATTCCATTTAATGGTATGCAATCTGTCGAAACATGATAAATGTATTGATTTTGCGCTATCATTGTTATCATAAATTGTAACACAAATTAAGATTAATTATTGGAAAAGTTCGCTTGAGAAGTTTGGTGTAAACAAAGCTGTACTCGTATTCTAATTCTTATTCATTATTACATAAATAAGAGATCATTTCAATATTTCATTGACATTAAGGATGCTAGAGGTGTAAATTACTGTAATTTACATCCAAAAATATAATTTACTATATAAAATGTGAATTAAACGTAAATTACTGTAATTTACAGGTGAAATTTACGCGTAATTTACACCTAAAAATGAAATTTACGCGTAAACTAGCAACCTTAATTGACATCGAAGTAGTGTAGCAGTAAATTAAACTATTTTTGCGGCTCATCAGATAATTCAATGTATTTGCAATGGAATTCAATTTCATAATCCCGTTATTAAACAGTACTTTCACACAAAGCAATTTTTTAGACCATTTTTATTAAAGTTTTACTACTGTTTCAAAATTATTGATCAAAGTTTAGGAAAATACACGGGTTTAACAGGTCCTGAAGGTTTAATTAGTAAATCAATTCTAATCTATATAAAGTTGGAACTCTTGTATTTATTCTGAAAAATTGTTGTTCACATTTTGAGATTTTTTGGGTTTTTACTTATATATCAACATTTGATGAGCCAAACAAACACTCAATTAGTTGTATAACATTTGACGTATAATTGGATTGACATTGAAATTGGCGGAAATATAAATATTTTTTGTATTGTATAATTTCTAATAATGTTTTCAGACTTATATTTATTTTCAATAGTTAATACTTTTAAAGTTCGTACGATTAAACTCTGGTTTTTCCAACTTTTGAATCAGAAACTGATGTAACGTTAAAGAAAATTTGAAAATCAATTGATTTGAGTCATTTTTAGCAAAAAGACTTAATTCTACTAAAAGATTTGAAAAATATTTACCATTTATTGCCCTCAAGTTTGAAAAGTGCTGAGTAAAGAATTTTGTACTGAACAACACAATGATTGAATGCTTACTTTTATAGATAAGACTTGTGGTAAAGGAATAAAATTTGAAATTTGATTGTCTTAACTATAAAATTTAAATTTCTTTTTGAGGTGATCACGAACAGCGACTATTGATTAATAGATAATTGATTTGTATTAGAGTTGTATCAATACAGAAATAATTGAATTATTAATAGTCAGAATTATGAAACTTTGTTTAGAGTATAGCCGACAAAATAGACTTAATTTCTGAATAAAAAGTCTCACAACTATATAAACTCAAATCAAATTAAGTCAGAATATAGTCTTTTAGATGCATTGCAGTCACTCACGACTCAGTCATTTAATGCTTAGAATATATTAATTGAAATTTATCTGTAATGAAAAGCTTCAGAATTGAATGCTAGCATTAGTTCTCTAGAAGGCTCTCAATTGCCTATAGAATTGTAAAGTGAGAGTATGCAAACTTCTAGAATTGTAGGCAAAATATTTACACTTTATAAATACAAGAGTACTTTTATTTACATTAATGTGCTTTATGTAAACTTTTTTCATTCATTACCTGATTAGTATTGATCTCATTTTTAGGACAAGAAGACATCTAATCGATAGCACTAATCAGAAGGAAGTGTCGCAAGTCTTAGAAATTTTGAAAAACCAGAACACAGACTATGAAAATGATGCCATGCCTTAGTTAGTCTTGATTTTAAATCTATATTTATAGTTAAGACATATAGTTATTACATAATAGTATCTGAAAATCAATGTCGATTCCAAATAAAATACTCGACTAAATACAACTACAGCTAAATCAATGATTATATTTGTTAACAATTGAGAAATAACTTAATGAATTTTTGTTTATTAGTGATAAGCGTAGGTTAGATCTGGGTTTGACGCGTGGTTTTTCCGGCAGTTTAGCGGCCAAACACTTACTCGGGTTGGCCAATTTGGCGACCGGACCCGGAAGGAGAAGGAGAAGAACTGTGTCAAATACAGTCATTATTTAGATCTATATAAGTTTTTAATTAAATTAATTATTTATTTTGTAAATTTGTCATTATTTATGCACAATATTCAATAACTTTAATTTCAACTGATAGTTATAATTAGTATTTCCATTATATTTCAAATCATTATTAAATGTATTAACAGATACTGTAAAAAGAAAAGTTTTCTATCTATACATGAAAATTATGATTACACTTAAAGTGCAAGTAATGGCAAGAAATTCGAGAACAATACGTAAGTTTTGAATAATAAATCTGTAACTATTTATTATAATATGTAATAAAACACTGTTGAAGCTGTCAATGATTTATTAAGTGTTTATCTCGAACCTATCCTTACGTTTAATATAGAGAACAGTGTAAGAAATGCAACAATGATTGAAGACATCGCATGATCTCAACTTCGCTTACCTGTAGAATAGAGTCCCATAATTCTTATGTTCATTAAGTAATTCAATTAATTAATATAATGTTGACATAGTGTTGGTCGAGGAAAGACATGCAGAGATAATCGAGTGATAAACTTATGAAACATGAGAAGAGACATCAAAATATTAGAATATTAGCTTTGAGTAGTAGTTATGAGCTATCACTTAATGGTTCAGTTGGTCTCGTAATTTCTATTTGTTAAAAATTTAATAATAATTTTTGAATAATAATTTAATAAAACATCTATTTTCTGTCTCCAGAGAGTCAAATTTAAATCCATTTAAAATTAAATAGATTTTAAATTTGATGTATGTCTAGACTTTACGGTATTCTTTCTATATCAACATCACTTCAAAATATAATTTATTTAAAACATGTATTTTCAAAGAATCACAAGTTTAAGCGATTTTGATTATTATATCAGAAAAAGTTATTATAGATGTTGTGCCCGAAGATTATAATCCTTCAATTGTCCACAAAAGAGATTTTTGGCATTTTTTAAAGTCAAATCTTTAAAAAAAATGAATGTAGAGCTGAATCAGTTGAGGAACTCATAAAAAAATTAGGAAAAGCTAAGATAACCTTCACCCATGACCTTATGAGAAATGTGAAGAATAAACACTAGAAATTTGAAACATAATATTTTTATTCTTGACTGTATCTGATGGATAAGAGACCCATTGAATTATGGATTAGTTGTTTTTAGAGTCCAATTTTCACAGATTGAACCATAATTTGCAAAGTTTTTTCATTTTGTTAGTTTAATTTTCCCAAAAAGCAATCTTATGACTAGAGTATTTAAGCCAACAAAACAATTTTTTCAAAACTTTAATCATATTTAAATTGCTCGAGAAAAATATCTTTCTTTTTACTTACAAAAAGTGCTAAAGTTTTCTCATCTTAAAATAAAAATCTAAGGAATTTTATGGATCTTAACAAGTAAGTAAAAATGATAAAACTTGTGTTTTTCATAGCATTTTTTCAAATGAGTTCTTTCAGAATATTTATAACTTGCGATTGAAGTCCTAATTGATCTTTACTTGTATTTCTCAAAAGCAAAATCGGAGATTATTTCAATCTCACGTATCAAATGCTGGCCATTCCGAAGTTATATCGAAATGAAAAACTTTGTATTTTACACCTTATTTTTTAATCATATTTGAGTTTAAAATTTTTAAAAACACTTTGAGAGTAGTGTTAGAGGAGTGGTAACAAAGAGATATTCTGGATATATGAGAGAATATTCTATATCTTATTTGCAGCCAAATAATCAATTAAAATAATTCTTAGGCTTTCCAGAGAAAAATGGTTTACATTTGCTGTTGACTCAGGTTAGAAAATAAAAGCATTAATTATGTGGCTCTGAGTGAATCCTTATAAATCCAGAGGATTTCTTCGCAAAGCCGTAACTTAACCAGATTTTTGATTCGAATGATTGATCGATATTTGCATATAAACATCGATCTTAATAAAGTCAAAGAATCTGCTCAAACAAGTACTGACAGCTTTGATATTAATAAAATCATGAGAAATATAATCATTGATCACAACATTTACAGTGTTTAAAATTTTAATTTATGATAAAAATTGTGGTCAATTTTCTTATTAAACATCATAATTTATTTCAATGAGTACTTTATAATAAAATAATACATTATAAATTCAATCGATTATAAGGATTTGATTCAATGACGTTTTCTAAACTCTATTCATTGACCTGAGAGGAAAAGTAAATCTTTAAATAAATTGAAAAGACTCATGAAGACTCATCTTAAGAATAATTCTGAGTAAAGCCTATTTGATATGCACTGTATTTCTTTAAAACAGAATATTCTACTCCATTGCCTTATGTGAGAGATTTTGAATATGAATTAAGTGACGCGAACCCAGTTTCACAAAATATGAAAGGATGCCATTCAGTTTCCAAACAAAGTTTTACATGTTGTGCGTGTCAGCAAAATAATATTTTTTTGTCATATTTTCCAAAGATCTCAACTCAAAGCTTAAAAGTTCAACATTTTATCAAATAAATAATTATTAAATAAAAAAATATTTAGTGGAAACTTCAACTTATTCTTATTTTTACATTTTAAAACTCAATTGTTTGTTCAATATTCAAAATTATTTTTAGATTTAATTTACAAAAATTCAATTCCGGGATATCTTATCCGGGAGACATTATCCGGGAGGATGGATTGATGGGTTGATTCCGGGATTTTTCCGGAAATTGTATTTTTAACCACTGATAACGACTATGAAAGAATTTTTTAGCGAAAATAAATATTTGTTTAGATATAGACAAATGAAGACATGGAAGTAATTGCAGTCCCAAATATAACAAGAAGTACCGTAAGTAAAAGCATTTCAAATTATGCATAATGATTGTGATTTAATTTAATATATTATAATATTATATTATAATCATTATTATATTTATTGATTATTTTGACTGCCAAATGTGCTTACAGTGTGAATCTTTGCATCAGAATCTCTAGGAATGGACCCTTTCGAAGGTCCTATAGTATGATAGACTCAACCTATAGTATGATAATTATTTCCTTCAATTTAAATCACAATTGTGTTAAACCTGTAACTCTTTTGAATAAGAAAGCATTTAGTTTATTGAGCGCAAGAAAGTTCTTTATCCACTAAATCTTCACTTGACTTCAAAATGAGCGCCATTTCAATGGCAATTAAAAGTTGAGATAAAGTTAACTTTATTCAAAATCACATAAAGTTCTGGATCTCACTAAATATAGAATACGGGCAAAGATTTTGATCAGAACTTCGAGTGAAAGAAATGAAGTGTAAATTAATGTCAAAGTTTATCCAACTATATGAAAGTCAATGTTTCTTATTTCTGCTTTCATTCTTTTTATCGAAAATATATTTTTTATGACAT